>JADMNF010000183.1:0-68644 GCA_016097085.2 Sporothrix curviconia | reverse complement strand
CTTCACCCCCAAGTAATGCGTTCACATAACTTTCTCACCCCTCTCTTTACTCCATCCTGGTCAACCTTGCTTGTTTATATCTCTTGCTGGCCATTGGGTGCTAGATATGCAAGGTGAGCCTCTTTCGGATTGTCACTATCCCGCATCGACTTAGCGAGAGTGACGAGAACCCTTGAGACCAATGATTGGCTTGGGGGTTTTTGGAGCTCGAGGATCTGTAGGCCAAAGTGTTAGATTAGTTAATGACTTAAAAGAGGTGACTGCGAGTAAACAACATGAAAAAAAAGATAAAAAAACAAGATAAAAAAACTGGACGCCACAAAACCCTTGAGCAGCCTGACCATTTGGTCCAGTTGCCAGAGGAGCATCGATGTGCCAGGGACGAACCCAGCGTGTGTTGTCGGGGGGCGGCAAAGGCTTCATCTCCTCCAACTCCTCAGCACTAGGCTCGCGGATAGCCGGTTCCTCGGTCATGTTAGTTCCAGATCACAGACTTGCCCATCTTATTGATCTTGATGACCTTGAGGACGTCCTCGGAAACTTTCACGCCTTTTCCAGAATTTTGGGCCATCCTCCACTCAGGAGCAGTGCTAGACACATGCTGTACTGAGGAGACGCATCGCAGCCGCCCATCTTGACTTCAGGGCAGCGAGAGGCCGGCTGGGCGACAAGCGTCGGGATGGAGATCTGTCCTAGAGGCTCATGGACATGAGGTCGATGGGAGCTGGCTTGGGAGGAGCCTGAACAGGGGTGCAGTGGTAGAGACTGGCTGAGGGTTAGGCTTCGCAGGGGCAGGAGGATTGGCAGGCTTGGATGCAGGCTGGGTAGCGGGCTGCACAGGTGCTTGCTTCAGTTCTTGCTTCGGTGCTGTCTTTGGAGTTGGCTGAGCTGGAGCCTGAACAGGCGCTGGTGTTGAAATAGGCTTTGGAGCAGGCTTCGGAACAGTGTGCACAGGAGCTGGCTTGGTGACGGGCTTCACAGTAGGGTTTCGATGCAGCTGCAGAAGAAGAGACAGAAGCTGTGGGGATTGGATTCATGATTAGAAACAGTCGGAAGGGGTAAGGAATGGGATCAGCTTCGGGATGAGAGTGAATGGACTGGCCACCAGTATATTATACGGCAATGGCAAAAACCACAAAAGAGAAAGTGACCAAGCCAGACCGAACGATTCCACGAACAAGTGTAATGCCACAGAGAAAAACAACTTACCCCTTGTCAGCAGAGGCCGAACCAGACCATTGCTGGTGCTGAGAGCGGCCCAGGCCGCCGATATTGCCGGACGCGCCGTGGGCGGTGGGCGAACAGCCGGCGGAGGAACGGATGTTCTGCCGACTTTCTGAGCAGATCCCGAGCGAGTAGGCTGCGATCCATGCGATCCATGCAATCCTTTGCGATCCCTTCGAGCCAAAGCTGGCCTGAAGCTCCTTGGCCATGGCCATCTGCTCCTTCGTGAAGCCACTCATGGTGATGATCGCGAGAAAGGACCTGAGAAAATGGTCAAACAACAGCGAAGTACCTAGCGAGAAAGCCGTGTCACGGTTAAAGAATGGAGGAGAAAATAGTCAACTTGGAAGAAAGAAAGCTTCAATATATAGATATCTGCTGGAAGAGTGAACACTAGATCGGTGGTGATGGAGTAAGAGTGGTTAGGGCGGCTGAAGTTTGTTGATATAGATTCGGCCTAACAATGGAGAGTGGGGATTGAGGTGGTCGTTTCCTAGGCAAGAGATTCTAAAGAGGGAAAGAGTGATGGGCTGGTATGGCCGCAAAGGGAAGGAACAGAAAAAGGAAGGAGGTGTTCGACGCGAAACGACCCGACACGACCAGAGAAGGAAGGAACAACTCTGGGATACTTATGTCAACAAGTCTACTGGGTCATGGGTGACAAGCGTACTGGCTATCTTGTTTCGATATTAAGCTGCAAACGCTGGTGAAGAGCCACAATGATATCGCTATTCTCCACAAAGCAACCGTGTGAATGGCAGGGAAAAATCGAGCTGAATAAATGCTGAATGAATGTAGACGCCCAAATATTGCGAGACGCCGTTTGCAGCAGGCTCTGCGAGAGTTTAAAACCCTAAATCAAGACCACAAGGACCCCAAGAACGTGTCCCCTTCACTCAATCTCACTGCACATTCTCTAGGCCTTCTTTTCCGCTTGGGCCCGACACGAACGTCAGCTATCTGAATCCGTGTGTCGCGGAAACTTGCCCGCTTGTGCCTCGTCGAGCCACTGCACATCAACAGTCGGCACGGCCTCCTCAAGAACTTGAGCAGACCTTGGGACTGTGGTGCACCGGAGCGGAGGGCAATGGCCGATACCGCGGAATTTCAAGACTGGCACTGAGGCGGTCTTCGCAGGCACGCGAAAACCCAACCAGTCGAACCGGTACCGGCGGCGAATCAGGCGCAGCAGCGGCCTGCTGTGAGGCCACAGCAATCATCTGTGGGAAGTGCGAGTAAAACGCCGACGGGTGCCCTGACCGGACGACGAACACTGCGGCATATGCGTGGAAGAGTGTGGAGCGGGCGTGGTAGACATCGGCAAGGCGGAAGACGCGGGCCTGGAAGGATCATGGACGGAAATGCTGGCGCCGGGTGCAGAGCTTTTGGCCAGCTCGCGCGTAATGGTGGCAAGTCCAACATCAACAAAACGAGACAACTCTGGCAGTGGCGGAACATTGCCCTTTGGCCGCTTGGTCTCGAGGGCAGTCTCCTTTCTTGCATCATGTGTCTTGGCCGCAGGAGAGCTGCCGCTCCTGTCTCTTTTGGTGCCTCCTTGGCCGCTTGCCGCGCCCTTCGCCGGCTGCGTTTGCCCGCGACGAGTCCACATGATCCCGGCGGTGCTGGCCGACCGGCGAAAGAAGACTACATAGGAGCTCGAGGATGGTATCCTGGTTCTCCTGGGAGATAATCGGCCTGGTGAGGACGGTCAGCGAGCAGACCCTTGCCGACAGCTCTCCAGAGCGGCCATGGCGAGTTTATAGAAACTTCCAACTTACCATTCAACGCTCGAGAAGGGCGTATCCAGCTCCGGGACCTTTCGCCGGTTCATTGTGCCTAGTGAAGGATGCGTCCTGGTATGGCTTGTGTTGATAAAATTGCGCTGGAAAAGGTGTAGGTAGAAAAGGGCTTATCCGTGTGCGCGAGAGTATTGTATAGTGTCCGTATAGTGTCAAGTTTGACTGCCTTTTGAAGCTGCCCTTTGAATTGCCTGATCGAGATTGTCTTTCGTTATGTGTCGTGCTCTGTAGTTCTCCCGTGCTTGCTTTCTTGTCGTCACCTTTTTCCATCTTTTTTTTCTGCCACTTCTTTGATCTCGCATTTTGCTCCACTCAGAGTGGCGCTAGTCTGGGCCGCGTTTTAGGCTTCTAGAAGGGAGACAGTCGCTCGTCGGTCGTGACGCCGAAAACGCGGCTAAAATTGGAGGGCACCCGTTGCGCTCGGCGCTAGATGGCGGGGAGCTGCCTGTCTAGGCCAGGGCCATTCCTTGAGCTGCTGGTCACCTAAACCTGGGTCCCTTTTCAGTGTTCACCCGCCCATTCCCCACTAAAGCAACAGACTTCCTCTCAGCCTTGCTGCCCTCACGACCAAGAGAGCACTAAAGCGAGCTTGTAATGCTATATCGAAGACACGGCGAAGGCTGGTGAAGGTCCTGTGTCTACAACAAGGACGAGCAAGGCCATGCAAACCGCAGGCGGAAACAAGATGTGTACGACGTATGGCAATGATGCAAAGCAAGCTCCTTGAGCTTCAATTTCGTGACTCTCATTCTGTGACTCCATTCTGTGACTCTCATGCCTTGTCTAGACATCATAAAAAAGCTCTTGTAAAATTTGTATAGAAGTGTCAACGAGGAAAAGCTATTCACCATGTGTCACTCTCTTTATCATCCGTCTCATCACGGCAAACGTATGTCGATACTCCGTACACGTGCAAAAAGCGTCCCGCCAATCAAAAGCGTCCAACGAAAAGGGCCACATGTTGAGGGCAGACGTCGCGCCCAAATCCAAACTTCTTCAACGAGCTTGTTTCTTGCCATCTTCATCCCGCCTCAGATCAGCAACTTATCCACTCCGTACTTTGTCGGCGGCGCCGAGGTCCAGGCTGTCCACGTCGAATATCGAACCGGCCCTCAACCTGGTAAGTTGCATCTTTGTTTTCATTCATTGCTCTGTCCAGCTCTGTTCCTTGGACACTTGGTTTTCTTTCTTGCTCTCGTTATCCATCGCGCCTTTCGAGTTCTGGTTTCTGGGCTCTGGGTTCTGGGTTCTGTGATCTGTATTTGGCTGCATCCAACTTGCGCATCGCTATCGATCGTGCTTCTCTTTCCCTTGCATCTGCTTTCCATCCTGTGATACATGACGTCCTGCACAGACGTTGCCCCTGTCGCCCTTGCCCCTTCTCTTCGCGCAGTGATCAGTGAGTGATCCGCGCTCCATATGTTCCCGGCGCCGCCCACTGCTGCTTGCCGTGTCTTTAGGGCCTTAGGCGCTCGGCTCTAGCAGCCTAGGGCGCCTCGGGTGCCTTGAGGGCGCAAAACACAAAGCACGACCACCGTCCTCGCAAGTGCGACCCCATTCCGTCCGCTGTTGCGTTGCGCCAAAACAGCATGCACTTGCACTAAAAAGCTTCCCCTCACCTTTTGCCCGCCCACAGACCACCTAGTTTTGCTCCTGCCAGGCGATAAGATCCGCCACCGTCATCGCCCTGCACCGTCAAACGAGCTGCACGTTTGGCGTCACGGATTTGAGCATGTGCCCCGCACCACACCACCTTACCCCCTTACGTGCCTTCCTCGCCATTCACTGGTCGCTCCTGCTGCCTGTACCTCCGCACTAAGCTCCTTCCAAACACGGCAGAGGACTCAGTATTACATCCTCGAAAGCTCTCCCTCCGCTCACCACTTTTTGTGTCCGATGCACTCCCCGCCACACAACTGAAGCAGCTCCCCTGCCTGAACCACGCTCCCCGACCCGTCTCCACTCGTATTACATCCCATTCTCGACGCGGTCTGATCTTTCTGTGCATCTTCTTTTGCCTCTTTGGCCCTGTCTCACCGTTTCACTTGTTATCGCCGCTTCCTTATCCCGCACGCCTAGCGTTTGTTTGCTAGTCTTCAGTCTGCCTCGCCGTTGAGCAGCCTCGTGTCTTTTTGCATCATCACAATCATTACCGTTTTGCACCGCGTTTCCCGGTCTGCCCGCCTTGCACCTATGTCGCATCTTGGCCTCAAGCTGTACTCGTGTTGAGCGAGAGAGCGTGAGCAAGAGTGAGTGAACAAGTGAACAGAGAACAAGAGAAGCAGAGAACCCGACGGAACAGGAAAAGTCCAACAGAGAACAAGAACGAAAGAACCCGACAGGCTCCATCGCAACGACAAAGACATCCCTCAAAGAGCTTGCCTTCGTTGCTAGCGCAGCCGATGCACCCTTCGCATCTTTGGGGCTTCTTCGTTTTATTTGTCCCTCTATATGTCTTCATTCGACGTGCTTTTGCTAACATACAGCTTCCCAGGTATTACTCCGTACACTGACAGCAACCACCCTCCTCCAGCACAGCCCACTTGGCAGAGATCAGCTTGCGGAGCCCTGCCATCCGGCGTGTAGCGACCCAACGGACGGGTCCCGGCGCAGGCTCGAGACATAGAACATTCTCCCCTTTGATCTCCTACTTGGGACTAACCGGAAACCCGATGGATCGCGAATCCAGATCACCCGAGATTGAGTCGAACCAACGCGCGGGCTCGCCGGAACCTAGCGGCACGCGGCTCAACCCTTTCAAAGACGGCGGCGAGAGCCTACGGAAACGACGCCGGACATCGCTAAGCTCATCGCTGAACATCGATTCACGCAGCCGGTCCGCCGAGTCCAAGTCCAACACAAGCTCCCCTCGCGACGCATCGCACGCCGAGCCTGCCGCACTCTCCTCCCCGTCTACGATAGGCGAGCTCGAGGATTCCGCCATGGCCGTGGACGACGGCCCTGCGTCCTCGGTCCCTCACACCCCCGAGAAACAATGCCGCGGCGGCCGCTGCGGACAGTTCACCAGTTATACGGCAGAGAGTGCTCCGTCTCACGTCACGCTTAGTCTGCGGAACTCGGCTCGCCACACGCTCGACACTATCCCCTCATCATCACCCCCAAGTCCTACCCCCAGCGGTCGCCCACAAGGTCAAGACGTCACAATAACAAGTGTCGCGTCTACCGAGGAAAGTCCTGTACTCCCCCCTCAGAACGACGCCGCCAACGGAGCGGTGATCGATGTCGATCTGATTGCTACGCCTCCTGCTGCTACCGCTTCTGCACACAAGATGCCGGATCCTATCTTGATAAGCCACTCTGGGGCATCAAGCCCACCAATAGAGGTGGTGGACATTGTGTCAGACGACGAGGACGGCAAATTTGCTTCTGCCGACCCCCAGGTGACAATACTGTCCGACGACCCCATGATGGCCCAGGACATGGTTCTGCCGGACCCAACCGGCAATTTTCCGTACATGAACAATGGCGAGTTATCGTCAGAAGTCATGATACTGCTTATGGGACCTCTCACGCAAGGTATATCCTGGAAATCTGTGAATCCTGGTCCTCAGAAATTCATAAAAAATACTAACGGGCCTCTACGAGTAGATTTGTTGGTGTCACAGCAACTCCAAGAATGGATCGAACAGTACCTTGCTTTCGCCACAACCTCCACATTTGACCAGGTCTACGAGTCATTCACAAGATATCACCAATTTTGGCTTTCTCTGCCAGAATTGGTATGGAGCCCACCCAACTTGCGGCTTCCCGGTTTTGGGGCGCCAGACTTGGGCACGCGGCTGAAGGTCCTTTCATTTTGCCAATCTTTTGCGCGACTAGCTGCTTTCTTTGTCGAGTTCGACATTCGTATCCTGGAGCAGTCCGATATGGCAGACGCTGCCCAATCTCGGGAGACTATTTCGGCGTACTATCTCATTGCTATGTCTGCCCTGACCAAAAGGGATACTTTGCTCAGGGATGAAGATCGCATGGACGTGGCTTTTGGGTCCGATGACATCTCTAGCATCCTGGACCACTTTACATCATTCCACCAGACAGAGAAAGGTGGCACGCTGAGCTTTCTGAGCCAGCTCTTGGAATTGCAAGTGGCCATCATGCCGACATACCCAAAGATCAGCGAAAGCTTTTCTACCATTTGTTGTGTGGCCTCCTTTGTCACTCGCGAGGCATACCGGAACATTGCTCGTGCCGGCTACGACCAGCGGGCCGTCGATCTTGAAAAGGACACATTTGCGCTGAACACGAAAATCTTTGACGACTGTTCTGCCGCGCTCGACACCGCCATTGCCAACCACATCACGGCTCTCTCACACGACAACGTGAGCCAGATGATCAGCGCACTTGGTGACATGGCCTACATCCGGCTCAAAATTTGCGAGGAAGAGACCATGGTGTATGCCAGCACCATCGAAGAGAGCTATCCTATGCCTATTGATTGCGTAGCTGATGCTTTCTCAATGAAGTGGAGATTTTCCTTGTTCTGCCGCCTCATCAAGAACAGCCAGATGCAGCTTCGGCTCATGGGGACGACGAACCTCTGTCAGGAGCTGGTCGGCTTGTGGCGCAGCTACGGCGACCAGGCCCAGGAGCACCTGCAAGACGAGGCCATCTTGCGCTACGCGGCAGATATTCTTATGAATGCAGGTTTAGTGGCCTATATGCTAGGTCCTACTTGCCATCCAGAGATCACGGCAGAGAGCAGCAACGTCATTGGCTTCTTGGCTGTGACACGCACCTACACGAGCGCTCATACCGACCTGTTCTGGCAGACTGTCACCACTACACAAGATCCCAGAATTGCAGAGGCTTTGATCCGCACCGTGAGCCGTATAGTCAACCTCTTCTCATACGATGCCGCTGTCTACCTCTGCAGAGGGTTCTTGGACGTACCCATTGGTGCTTTCACTTCTTCTATGCGCGAGTTCTGTGAAGCCGTCCTCCGCCACGTTTGTAGCAAGGTGCCGGCAGAATCAGAATCCGCACCAATGGGCAGTGTCATTCCATTCAATGTGTGCCTGCATCTGCTTCGCGAGTCGTCGGTCCCGAGTGCAAAAGCGCCTGTGGCTTATCCCGACGTGCAGAGCTTTGCTATTGACAAACTGGGAGAGTGTTTGCGGTCCGTTCAGATCGATCTTGACCAACGGAAAAGTCTGTATCAGACTTGTTTACTGGATCTTACGCAGCAATCACAGACGACACTGGGAAGCTTGTGTGCTATCCACATCTTGAACCGGCACCCATGCAAGCCGGGACCTTGGCTTTCCTGACCGCTGAAAATAATCTCACGAAGCTTGTCATTGACGAGCTCGAGCATGCTCTCCAGGAAGCACGCAAAGGCCCCTTCCCAGCCGTGATAAACGGAACTGCAAACGCGCCCCGCCGAGAACGTGATCTTCTCAATCCTGCACAACCACCCCGACACCTTGACACCCGAGCTCAGCTTGCGCCTCTGGGAGATGATGGCTGGTCCTGCTGCGAACTGCAAGGAAGACCGCAACGCGTCGTGGAACATCCTCAACCTTTGCGCTAGACACAACAGGCAACAGGAAAACAACCCGTTCTTGACACAGTGTCTCGCCGAGTTCCTACCAAACCTGCCACCCTCGTGTTTTTTGCGAGCTGCTCTTGGACTTTTCTTCGTGAGCGCCTTCTTCCTTTGCTGGACGATATCTCCTGTGGCCTCTTCGACGTTCCGCCTGGGACAGAGACAGACCAAGAAAGCAAGGTTGTGTCGGCTGAGGTCAGAGGAACAGACCACATTGCCCTCGAACAGCTGTGGCGAATCGTCCTACGGCACCGCCAAAACACAATCGAGAGGGCCGCTACGCATTTCCTCGTCAATGACATCTATCTCGAGAGTCGGTGCATCCAAGCCTCACCGTTGCAGAGATCGCGGAGAACGCACTTGGCTTTGGTGAGCCGGTGCCTGCGGCAGCTCTCATCTGCGGCGTCTACACTGCCAACGGCTCCTACCGACACGGAGCCTGTCCAGAGTCCAGCCGATAAGAACACGGATGGAGAACTGGCCTCCTCGTCACTTTCAGAGTCGGTGGCGAGCGAGCAAGAAATGCTGTTCATCCGGTCTCTCAAGGTCCTGCAAGAGTTTCTCCGCTTGTATCGTGCAAGCGCCCATTTTTCGGTCCCTAACATTCGTCCGTACATCCCGGCCAGCCCTAAGAGCGTGCAAGGGGACTCAGCCGAGCTCAAGTACCAGTCGTTTGACGGTGACAGCCAAACAGAGGTCAAACCCTCAACATTGGTCGCCAGACACCCGCGCCTCTTTGCTGGCTAGCCTGAAAGAAGTCAACTGGCTTTGAGAACTACCGGATTTTCTACCGCCGGCAAGGCGTTGTACACCAAATGGTGTTGACATCTGCCGGTCACTCGATGACCTGCGCATCCACAACGGCCTCATTCTGGTCAAGCGTGATACCCATCCTAATGCGGAGGCCGGGGAAGGGTTTGTTGGCGGCTCGCCGGTTGAGTACGAGATTACTCGCCATTTGTAAGGAGCTCTGGGAGTATCTCAGCATGAATGAGCGGTCTGTCGAGAGAGATTTCACGAGTTTCTCTCACAGTTGCCCACAGCGACGAAGAGTTTTTGGGCCAATGTTGACCAAGAGCGATTTGGCCTATACCGATTAACGTTTTTACATTGGGGGACAGCCGTACAAGTCGCTGGTTACTCTCTGCATCGCGCCCTGCTAGCAGTATCTTGACCTGCGCCGTCAGCCAGCCATTGGGCGCCGAAAACTGAGACGCGAAAACCGAGGCCATGTCGATGATGCCTGGTTCGAACTTCCGAGAATCTCGGGAAGCCTTGCCGATACTCAGGATGCAAACACCCGACTTCGTCCGAGTGTGTGCTGCCAATGCCTGATGCGCCACCCCTGCTGCAGAGGACCCATGGGCACGACCAAACGCGCCTCAAACGACCAGAGCGCAGGTGTCACCTACTCACATGCTCTTGCAACCGCGACGCGCTGGTCACCATCTGCTATTTGCGACACAAGGATCACGGGGACATTTGCCAATGCGGAACTGCAGATTCAACTCAATACGCAGTTGCTGAAAATGCCTCGGATTTGCAATTTGTCAAGCCGCAGAAATGCCCTGCTTCGTCGTGCAAATATCTGAACAAGTCTTTGCTGGATTGTCTCATGGACATTTCTCTTCGACCGAGTTTCAGTGCGGACCAATCTTGAGTCTACTCTTCTCATGAAAGATGCTTTCACGGCTGTGATGAATGCTTGCTCGCTAAGCCGGGAGTTTTGGGACGACTTTCCGGAGAGCATGAGAAGTCGACGGAGCTCGTTGAGCGGCTTTTGTTTCCGCAATGGCAAGTCTGGAAGATACGACGGCTTGCAGAAAGCCACATTGGCGAGAAAGATTGGCACTAACGAAGCCGTGTCTGTTGTTGTTGCTCCGTCCGAGTTTCCGAGAGTTTTTCTGGCCGATCGTTCTTGGAATTGTACCCCTGGCCATCAACGAGCCTGCAAAGTGCGAAGGCGTCTTCAAACCTGGCCGATACCCTTTTTTCAGGAAACTGTTTCGAGGCCAACTCGACCACACTTGATGTCGCCACGCTTCTGCGCCAGGTTGGGGACTTGCTCTCATCTTGCACGACTTCAGAGGTACGTCAACCTGTATTCACGGGCGAAAAAATTATTTGTCGAATTTTTACAGGGCTAAGCTTGATCCACTGACGCATTGGAACATTACAGGATATCACCCAGCCTGATTGTGCCGACTATGCCATGTTCGGGCTGACACGCCTGTTCCGATCCATCTACCGTGCATCGCAAAACCTCGATTTGATTGATTGTTCTTCCTGCGTAAGACGGATTTTCCATCTACTCATCTCTCACAGACGGTGGTGTCTTCGTCGTCAGGATGCTGACTTTTGTCTCAAATTTTAGCAATTTTGTGAACAGACTCTTCTGGAAACACCTCTTCCCTCCTTGGCGAAGCAATTCTGACGCCAATGTGAACGGGCTCAGATGCTGCCGTCGCTCAAGCCTCGTGTCCTCGAATTGTTGTCAACTCTCAGACGAGAGCGTTGCTGATGAATGTCATTTTTGACATTGTCGACGATGACATACGACTGCTGCCGAGTTCCATCAGAAACCTTGATCAACTCGTCCCTTGTGAGAAGGGCGAGGACGATGAGCTCTACCACTACGAGCTTGCCATCCATCTTTGAACGATCGAGAGCTCTGCGCGCACCCTGTGGTTACGTCGGCTTGGTGAACTTGTCCAACACGTGCTACTTCAACTCTCTGTTCACGCAGCTTTTCATGAATTGTCCCATTCCGCCAGTTCATGAATGAATGTTCAGATCAGCGACGAAAACAAATTCGCAAAGCCTGCTCTTCCAGACTCGAGTCCTGTTTGGTTTCCTGCAGGGACAGCATCCGGCGCTATGTGGATACGCCAATTGTGCGTTAGCAGCATCAAGACCTATGACGACACCCTCATCGATATTCATAACCAGATGGATGTAGACGAGTTCTACAATCTCCTCTTTGATCGGTGGGAGAGCCAACTGCTCTCGGAAGATGACAAGAAGGCCTTTCGCTCCTTCTTTGGCGGACACATAGTCCAGCAGGTGCGGTCCAAGGAGTGTGAACACGTGTCCGAGAGACTCGAACCCTTTTCTGCGATCAGTGCGACATCAAGGGCAAAGCGAACCTCCAAGAAAGTCTGGAGGCTTATGTCGAGGGGGAAGTCATGGAAGGTGGTAAGTTGCCAGCGTCAAGCCTTGACCATAGAACAGTCCCCACCCGTGCCTTTTATTTTTAAAGATCATGTGCTAATTTGCGCCCTTTTTGCGTCTTCATTCCAGACAACAAGTACAACTGCTCGTCTTGTGATCGTCATGTCGACGCGATCAAACGGTAAGTTCGCTGTGCTCTCCTTCTGTGTCTGTGGCCAACGTGTCTTTTTAACACATACAATAGTGCCTGTCTGAAGGACATCCCGGACCACCTCATCTTGCACCTCAAGCGTTTCGACTTCAATCTCCGCACCTGCAGCGCAGCAAGATTAACGACTTATTTCTCTTTCCCCCATGAGATGACATGCGCCCCTACACAATCGACCAACTCAGCACCCCACCGAGGAGCAGACACCCGACATTTTTTGAGCTTGTGGTGTCCTGGTCCACTCTGGCACCGCAGAATCTGGCCACTACTACTCTTACATTCGCGAGCGCCCGTCGTCCAAGACGGATGAAAGCTGGTTTGAGTTCAACGACGATACAGTCTCGACATGGGATCATTCGCTGCTGGAGTTCAATGTGCTTTGGAGGCAGTGACTCGCGCTCCTTCAACCAATACGATGCCAAACAGCTATGGACTATCATCTGAACAAGGTCTACAGCGCGTACATGCTCTTCTACCAACGGTCGTCGTCATTGGCCCAGGAGCAGGAATTGCTCGCACAATCTGGCACCATTAGCCCGGCCAAAGGCCACAATGCCAACCGCGTTGTTCAATCACATCCATAGCGAGAATACGTCAATGGTCCGCCGGCATGCACTGTACGACCCACAGCACATACCCTTTGCCAGCAGGATGCTCGGCCTCGTTCAGTTTGCAAGGACCGGTGGAAGGTGCTCGGACAGCCACAAGCTGGAAAACCTGACGATCCAAATGGCGCTGAGCCACGCTAGATCAAGTCGCAGCTCGGACTAAGGACATACCGGACTTTTCGACTTTGCTCAGTGGTGTGGCAGCAATGGGCAAAAGTGTTCTTTGTGCTCGTTGGCCATCTTTGACTACTTTGACAGTCGACCTGAGATTTTCCGCCAGATGGTTCAGCGCAGTGCTGATCCTTCTGTGCGAGTAGACATGGGCCAGCTCCTGATTACGTCTCTGACGATCATCAAGAAGGCTTTCCCTAGAAGCTACAGATCGGTCGACGACGAGTCGGATATGGAGACCGATGGAAATGAGGATGGCGTCGAGAATGTGGCACGCCGCGGCCGTACGGAGTTGATCCGCACTTCGTCCATCCTTCACGGCGCTGCCTACATGATGCAGACACTATGGGAACACTTCTCATCTTGTTACCACGCTCGTGGCCGCGAAGTTTTTCAAGCTTTATGGAAGGATTTGTGAACATGGGACGCGAGGAGCTGGCATGTTCCTGGACTTGGAGGGTCTCCGACGCGCCATTTTGACAATCTCGTTGGATTCCAGCTTCACGAACGACGCGCAGTTCTCGCGGCTGGTATTGGTGCTACAACGGCGCAACCGGCCACCATCGTACGAAAGCCTGATCTCGTTGATCCGGTCGCTCTTGACGGGAATGTACCCGCTTCGGACGGTTCCTCGGTCTGAGCGTGGGATGCAATGTGGACAAACACGAGCCGGCTTGTGTTTGGCTCAGGAAGATGTCAATGGCGATATACCCATGTCGCGCTATGAATACAACCTCATGGGCCGCGACTGGGACGTGACTATGGCAATGTCTTGTGGACAAGCTGATTTCTCTGGATCAAAACCCACTGCAACAGACGCCATCATCGTACATCTTATGGCTACCACCCGGCCATGGAGCGCAAGGTGTTCACGACCCTCAAGGCGAACATTGCCTCCGGCACAGCAGCAGTCCCACAGCCCCCTTTCCTGGCGCACTGCGCAGTATTCATTCAGAACGCGAAGTCGGTGGAACTCGCAGCGCAGATGATGACTCATGGTCGCACAGCAGTGCCGCGATCTGGAGCATAGTGAGGGCCGCGCGTACTTTGAGACCTTGCGCCAATCTCTATTATGGCAATCACGGGCCCATCAGGCGAAAATTGATGTGTCGGCAACCATTGATGGTCCTGATTTACCTCCAGTATGGGTGCCCGGTTTACTGTGCTACTTTTGACACCTTCGGTCAGTCTCAGTGTCGAGACGTTCTTGCAGGATGAGGTCTTCTGTCAGCGGGACCTGAATCCAGAGTTTGACGATGAAGAGGGAGGCCTCGAGCGTGCAAGAATGCTAAAGTCGACGGCGAAGCGGCTTGGCGTGGAAATGCTGCAGTACATTCACCTGGCATTCGTTCCAGCGTGAGATCCCGATCAGCTACAGCATTGCTTCAGTCCTCCAGCGCCCTGATCTTGGAGTGCACGCCATTCTATGCAGCTGCCCCGAACGAGGAAACCGACGACGAGCTGACTCTCGATTTCCGCCGACTCAGTGCCAGTAAGGACTTTTCTTTTTTCTTTTTTCTAGATCTCCCCAATGAGAGAAAAAAAATCAGAAAAGTCTGGATCCTAACGTATTCAGTTATACCCAATTTGCTGAATCACCTGATTGTGGATGATATCGAAGAAGATGGATCCGGTACGTGCATGCATTTCCCCCTCGCGGACGAAGAAAACAGGACCGCTATGAATAAGAAACAAAAACTAATCGGAGGCATGTTTGGAAGATCCGGATTGGAACAGTTCACGTGGGTCTTCCGAAGTGGGGAGACAGTGTCGTCGGTTGACACGAGCATGCAGACTGCAGGCGAGAAGGCCGATGTTGACATGCCATAATGTCTATTTGTGCGACAGTGACAAAGCTAACATCGACACGGCAGAAGAGGCTTTGATTCTCAAACATTCCTCCTTTTTTCTTACTTTTTTGCTCTATTTTTGTTACTGAAAACGAGGCTCAAATGGCCCTGACGACACTTTACTTCTTTGTACTTCTTATTTCTCTTACTTGGCCTCTCTCTTCTTCTTTCATGGTGCAACGCCATTCTTTGTTTTGTACCCGCACTTTCATTCATCATAGCTTGGAGTTATGGGCATGTCGCAAATTCACGCAACCGCCGATGACTGTTGAGGCGTCATCAAAGGCTGCTTTGTTTACTTTGGTCATACTTTTTGAGTTGCAACAGTCTAGGCGAAGCAAAGGCTGATTTTTTGTGCCTGGTCTCCAGATGGAGAGGGGCAGTGTTTTTGTTCAGGATAGCTCCGGGCCTGGGTTTGTTGGCTTTCTGTGGGCCTCGGCCGGACCTGTTTCGCCTTTATCGGCCTCGTTGATGACGGTCTGGGTCATGGCCACTCGGATGGGTAAGGGTCTAGGACTAGGAACAGGAGAAGATGTAAAACAATGGCAGCTTTCCATTGGGTTTACATTGGCCACTGGCCATAGGCCTAATTCTGCTTAGTCATTTTATCTTCTCGCCGTGTTTATTCTTGTTCCTGTGTTTTGTCTTCATTGGGTTCGTCATTCTTCCACGGTTACATATCCGTCGGTAATACTGGGGTCATTGGAGGAAAGCGTTGGTGGTCGAGGTATGATGGTCTTTTTATGATGGTCTTTATGATGCTCTTTTATGATGCTCTTTCTTGTTTATCGTTTGGACTAAGAAAACAGAGCTGAGGTTTACGATCAGTTCATCCTAAGAACAACTGTGATACTGTCTCAGCATGTGCCACGTCTATTTTGGGCAAGTCACACAACCGCTCATTCCTGGCAAATGAAAAGAAGAACCTACAGAGCCGTCAAAATCAGGGACATAGGAACTATGATGCCCCTGGCCGGTTCTTCCACGCTCTCGGGTAGGTGTAGGTCGAGGTGCGAGACTCGTCTTATTTTTGGATACACAAGGTCTGGCACGAATGCGAGTGTCCCATAGCAAGTCACCCCTGAAGACAAAGAAGAGCCCTTTCGGTCTGCCCCGATCTTGAACGAGTTCAGTTTTGCCAAATCTTCAGGAAATGTGATGCTGATCACCCACATCAGAGAGATGCCCGACGAAGACGAAAATAGAGACTTCGAGGAGGTAGCTCTTGTGGCAGAAGCTATTTTTACAGATTCTTTGTGGATTTCTTTATGTTTTCTGTTGATCTTTTGCGTCCCCGGCACTTGTAAGCGCTGTCGATTTCGTCACCACAACGGCATTCTGTCCCAGGCCGGGGTTGGGCTTGCAGTGATTGGACAACATCCTTTGCAGCAGGCATTATGAAAAAAAAAGAAAGAAAAAGAATAAAAAGAGTAAGAAAAAAAAAACTCTGCCACTCCCTGCTTGCTCTTGCTTTTGTTCTTCAAGGTATGCTGCAAGAGGGTGGGTTCGTCCCGCCAGATCGGCCACGAGTGGCCGCAGACCCGATATGAGTAGAAGCACAAGAGGGGGTCAAGCACGTTGAAATCTAAAAAATAAAGAGTATCGCACACGGGCGGAGAGTGGCCACGCCAGGCGACCATTGGCGGCCCAAAGAGGAAGGGCCAGGACAGCGACCAGCCAATCAGGTGTTGCAATTTACGCGCCCACGACGATGCGCAACCGCATGCCATCATCCGCATCCCCCACTTCTGCCTTTTCCCAGCCGGCCGATGGCAAGCATGCTGGCGAGGTCCTGAAGAAGAGGCTGGTATTTTCCTTTGCGTGACAGCAAAAGGCTTTCCTTTTATGCTGAGAACAGAGTGCGTGATTTTCGGCCGTCATGGCTTGCTCGCCTTGAACAAAAGGGTCTGAGCTCGCGAAGCCTTGCCGGAAAAGTCCAGCTTCTGTGCCCGGTGTCTCTCTTTGCCTTTACTTCAAGATCCTCGGCGTGGCAAGACGTGTATGTTTCTCAAGTTAAAAAGTAAAAGTGAAAAGTGAAAGTGAAGTGGACCTCGGCCTAGGTACAGAGGACGGGGTATTATAACAGATACGGAAAGAGCCTTTTGCGCATCTCGATCCGCGCCTTCCAATTCAAAGTGAAATACAAAGTAATAGTCCATATAATCTGCGCTACATGGCCGACATCGCTGAAGACGTTACGATATGAGATCCATTGCTTATTTTGCCAGTAAGATAATTATTTGCGAATTGTTTTCAGAAAACTGGCTTGTTCCATCGGCCCCAGGAAACGGTCTTGTTTTAGCTGTGCCCTCTTCTGGCGAGACCCGGTGCGCGACGGCCTGCCTCGTTCTTTCCTTCCAAACTGCACCTTCCCGGCCTCCTTTGCTCTTTCCTCTCGCTGTGTGTTCTGGGTCCCGCCTGCCTGTTTCATAACCATTTCCCACCTTTCCATGTCCCGATTGGATGCAGCCCTACGTGTTTCTATTTTCTGTCTAATGTAATCTCATCACATCTCACGCGGCAACGGTGAGCTCTCCCTCCTCATTCCCTCTCCCCCTCTCTCCCTCTGGATAGAGATGCTTTAAAATAGCAACCCCCGCCCGCCCAGACACCCGCGCCACGCCCACCCGAGTGACGACACAAAGTCTATTTTGAGCTGGCCTACCGTCACTTGTTCTTTTCTTCTTCTTTCTTTTAGTTCTCGTCGGTTCATTTTCGTGGGCCGTGTTTCAGGATTCGTTTGTTTTCACTTCCTTCATTCCCGGCTTTCTTTGCCTTTTCTGCTTTTCTATTTGATTGTTCGCCTCTCCCTCTCAGCTCTTGTACTTTGTTCAAAAACATAGAGAATCAGCAACGTCACATCTCTTTCCCAGAGTTTGTGCTACTTGCATCTGTCTTTATATTCTTTTATGATGGCGCTCGGAGCTTAATCAAGATTCTACAGCTGTCTTGCCATCGTCTCCTTCATCTCCATCTCCGTCTTCATCTCCATCTCCTCTCTCTACCCATCATCGCCACCGGCTTGGCCGGACTACACAGCAATGACCCTCAAGGACCTCATCTCGTCGCCCCTCGAGGCCGGCCAGTCGGTCCTTGATGGCACACCGCCTGCCCTCTCACCTCGATGCCGCTCTCGAGTATACTGCTCGTCGTCTTGCCCGCAAGGCTTTGAGCATCGACCTTGTCGTCATCCGCCGAGCCTACCAGCTTCCCCATGCCGTTACTTCTGCCACCGTTGCAGACGCAGGGCGCCGTCTCTGTCCCTGCCACCTCGTTCTCTGCCATTGTCCTCTTCAAAATCATCTGTACCCTCCGTCTCCACGTCTGCGTCGTCACCACCGTCGACATCGGGTTCGTTCCGCTTCGCATCCGCTATCAAGGGCCTCGTTCGGTCCAAACACACTTCCCAGCCTGAGCTCGAACACCTACGCTTCCTCATCCTGCTCGTCTTCTGCATATACCCCAGTATCACCGACCCTGTCATCTGCCTCTCTTTCTTCGTCGGCCTCCTCGTATACAAGTGCAGAATGGACAGCGGTCGCGGCAGCCGGTGGCCATTTGCACCCATTCGCACGCTGTCTTCTGCGTCATCAGTGCCATCGACGCCTGCTACGCCAGCAACGCCTGCGAACACCTGCGACGCCTGTAACGCCGGCCCAATCCTTCAACACCATTCACGAACAGCTCCATCAGCCTCCTTTCAACACGCTCCTCTTTTGGCATTCGCCTTGTTCACGCAGACGACCTGCCTCCGTCACACAAGAGAGTGCTTGTGCCAAACTCTGGAAAAGGCGGCACGAAAGTTCCATCTTGGGTAAGCATACAAAATCCAGCCAGCATCAATAGTCCCCCTACTGCGATCGTATCCTAACAGAAGCAGACCAAATTGGCTTGCTCGCGTTTCAGTGGATGCCTCGGCACTGGGCCTGCCAGCCAACCTTGTCCAGCGCTCTCGTGAACAGAACCAGGTTCTGTTTGCTACATACGGCTACAATCATGCCCTGAGCTCGACGCCTAGCTTAGGTACTACCCGCTCGCTTGACCAGCCTCTACAACCTTCAAGGCTGCGCCTATGCAGCTATGCCCAAAGCGGCGACCAATATCAGCCTCGAGGACGCTGTTGACGAAGCTGCGCCGATACATCCTGCGCGCCTGAGTCTCATCATGGCGCACAGCAACGGCGCCGGCATCAGTTGTATGCCAAAGCCGCGAGCTTTTGCGGCCAAGTAACCCCAACTCTGACCAGCCTTCTTCCGAGGCGCAATCTGGCCGATATCAACCGCATGTATAGCCGTGCGTATGGGCGGGCGCTGAGCACGAATGCGGAATCGAAGCCCCATCGCTGTCGTCCTCTTGCTGTTACGACGACACACGCCCAGCTCACAGCCAAACCCAAGCTACGCAGCTAGCTCTGGATACACCTGTGCTGCGCGAGCAGCGCTGCCGATGCTGACGAAAGAGCAGACGACACCAACGGCCGCATCTGCGGAGGCATCTGTGAGAAGACAACGACTCCGATTCGCTTGCATGGACCTCGTTCCTCAAACATCTCGCCACCGACTCACCACTGCTTTTGCCGTTGCTTGGCACAACTGCCGAGCGCCGCAACCGTTTCCTCGCAAGATGGAAGGAGACGAGGAGAAAGGGGCGGAGAGGGAGAAGCTTGTGGACGACGACAGCATCTCGGATGTGCACTCCGAGACGTCAACCACGGCATCGTCACCCCATCGCTGTCGTCCTCTTTGCTGTCAATTCTGTCTGCCGAAGACGACATGCCCACTATTGCCGTCCGTCGGCCCAAGGAGCTCAGCGTGGTGATTGAAGACTCGGAGTTTGCCCATCCTCGGTGCCGTCAAGTCCAGCGTCCCGGAGATCTGCGTCACCAACACTCTGCCAGTGCACGATTTCTGCGTCCGACATCGACGCGGCCATTTGATCAACCCCCCCGCTAAAGCGCCCTCGCTGCCACGAGCACTGCTTCCAGTGCTAAACGCTTCAGACCACGTTCAATAGCAAGCCGACAGCTGCCGCCATCGCCGTCGTTGACAGCGACGGTGAGACGAGGCATTGCAGAGCTGACAAGGAAGAAGAAGAGGAGGAGGAGGAGGAGCAGCTTACAGCACGGCCGGTCAGCTGCGTGAACAAGAGTGGCGGCAGCATCTTCTTTGGTGCTGCCAGCATTGGTGAGATGCTTCAAGACGCGGGCAGCAGTGCAGATGCGCGGTCTCCCGACACCATCGAGCCTTCCGCCTTCCTCGTCTCTCTCGAGCATCGATCCTTCTTTCTCCAGTCGTGGCTGGCGCCCCACAACCGCCCAAGACATACGAAGAACAATCTCGCCCATTACGCGCAGCGAATGGGGTTTCTTGATAGGCGATCAAACAGCACGCCAGGTGACTGTGACCACATTCTGAGGGATGTTATGAACCGCTCGTGTTAAAGTTATCTAGAAATTTTGCTTTGTTGTATTATGATACCATCTATTGCATGCATAAATTGTACACACATTTCGAATCCATCTTGTTCAGTAGATAGAGACAGACCGCATGACACCAGGGGCCTTTATTCTTATTGGGTTTATTTTCGCACCTTTTGGCAAACTATCTCCATCCATACTTGCCACCGGCTTCGCGCTGGGACTGCCGATTCTTGGCAAAGGTCTCTTCCAGCGCATCCTGCTGTGTATGCACTGCATTGACCAGCTGGCGCAGGCTGTGCTTGCCCGGCATCAGCGTGCGCACGGGATTGTGAGACTGCTGCTGCCCACCGTTGGCACTCGCCTCGTCGGCGTTCCGCAGCTCCTCGTTGTGTCGGTACTCCTGGTCCATGTTGAACGAGGCCGCAATGCGCGTGGACGCTGCCGCGGTGCCGTGCGGCCAAACAAGCTCACGACGCTCCTTGGCCGAGAGGTGCAGGTCGTTGGCGATTGTGTTGAAGGAAGAAGTGTCGGTGACTGAATGTGTGGCAGTGGCAGCACCGCTGCTGCCGGTATAGTAGGCCCTGGTCGTACGCATACTCCGGCCGGTGGTGCTGCTTGCTTGGTACGTGCTGCTATATTCGTTTGCAAGCAGCTGCCTTTGCTGCACTGGCATTTCCTCCTCCTCCCCCTCTTCTTCTTCAATCGTCTGTTGGGCTGCACTACTGCCTGCTCGGCCTCAGCCTGGTCGTCCGCACCGAGCGAGAAGAGCGATACCTTTTTTCTTGGGCGCGGTGCCGGCGGCGTGGAAAAGGAGCTGGAGAGGCCGACTGTCCTGCAGTTCCGTTTGGCTCCTGGTGACGGTATTGTACCTGCGGTTCCACACCACCGCCACCACCACCTCCGCTGGCAACCTTCTTCTTCTTCACGCCGGCTTGCGTGACACCGACAGGGCATAAACATCAGCGGGTTGCCCACAAAGTTTGACGTCTTCGGCGGCCTTTTGTCTTGTGGTATGGAACGGTGCTTTGGGTGGCGAAGACTCATTTTGAGAGATGAAGAGAGAAGAGGAAGGCGTGGAAGCGCTCGTCGATTTTGGCCCGTCGGCGCCGGTCGTGTCCGTCGGTACGGTCGTGAGGCAGGGCGGCGCATCGTTGGCGCTGGCGTCTCGCCGGCTAAAGACAGCTTCCGAGCTCGTCTTTAGGTTGACCCCCGGTCTTGACGTCGCCTGGCGAGGAGGAAAAGGAGGAGAAGGAAAGAAGAAAGACTCGAGTCTGGAAGCAGTTGTCTTGGCTGCCGATGCAGCGGCGTTCTTGTTCTTGGGCGGCGCAGAAACGAGCCAAACCCGCTGAAGCGGCTGCTGCTGCGCCAGCACCGACCTTGGCACGCTTGGCTGGCCGGTCATCTTGTTCGCCTTCCTCTTTGCCGGTCGCGCGTGGCCGCGGCCGACGGCAGGCTCACGAGGATCTTGCCCGGATTGGCGCGGTCGACGAGCTTCTGGAACGGCTTCTTGCCGCCAGCAGCTGCAGCTGTTATTATCGTTTGCTTTTGTGGGCGGTGCGACAGTCGCCTCACCGTCGGAGGAGCCGGAGGCGTCCGAGTCGTAGTCAACAAGGCCCATGTTGAGTGATCGCGCTGGTGCGTCGTGTTGGGAAGCGAACTTTTTGGTTGGTGATGCATCAATATGTTGAGAGACGAAACAGCGCAAGGCCAGCCGCCTTGTTTAGCGCATCCAATTTATTACGTCAAGCGGGCTCATTCACTAAGAAGGTACCCGCTCGCACGTGAAACCCGCTGTGAGCTCCCCGCAGTCCGCTAGCGCAGCACACTCTCCAGCGGGCGTGTTTCGTTCTGTATCACTGGCAGGCGTGCTGATCGAGCTTCGACTTCCGTCATCAACCTCTTCTAACACGTTCACAACAGCGTCCCTCCGACCTTGGCATTCCCCCTTCTCCACTGGCGATGGCTGGCCGTCCCCGGTGTACAACAAGCGCATTTTGTTCTTCTTCTTCTCGATCACCATCCATACCCACGAGTCCGGCTTGCAGGAGCGGTCCATCTCGACATCCTTCGACCTCGCCCCCTCTAGACCTCGACTGCTTTGATTCGATCCTCTTTCGCTATCCTCTCATCACCTTGCTCATACTACATCTTGGCCATCTACCGATCTAGCGCTACCTACTCGACGGCCCTGTGCCCTTGCTCAATTGGATACGAGGGTGGCCACGAGACCCTGCCGCCACGATGTCGGTGCTTCAAGTTGGAGAGTCAGTATTCCCAGGCTTGTTTATCTCGGCCTCTCTTACCATGGATACTAACACAGCCGCGTCTGTAGTCTCGTATCGTACCAGCTACGCACGGCCTACCTCAACGAAGTCGCCGACGGCGTGGCGAGCGCCTCATCACCCTCAACGAGAGCATTGTCAACTCGGCGCCTTTCCGCGCCGCTGGCTGGCGCGCCAGCCCGGGCCTCATCAAGCGGACACACTCACCGCCGATCCCGACTGCCGTTGCTTCGGAGTACTTTCGCGCGCCACGGTCGCTCGGCTTTACACTCGAAGATGAGGGTGACGAGAGCGGCGGCGTGCTCGGCGGCGGCGGCGGCAGCAGCGGGATCGCGGGTGCACGCAAAAAACGGGGGCAAATGGGGGGGGCGGGAGGCGGCGGTGCACCGCCGGCAGCGGCCAAGCGGCGACGGCGGCGCGAGCAGCTCGAGGAGGAGGAAGATAGCAGCGACCTCAGCGACGAGAGCGACGATGAGGGCAGCACGGACCAGCGCGCGGCGCAGCAGATAAAGTTTGCCAAGATGCCCATCCGCACGCGGTCCGGGTCCTCGCCGCTGCAGTCGTCGAACCTGCGCAACCCGCCGCTGGGCCCGTTGTCGACGGCGACGGCGGCTGCGACGGCAGCAGTATCGGCGGCGGCGGCAGCAGCATCCGCAGCATCTGCAGCATCCGCAGGGACCGCCTCATCAAACAGACCCGGCCCACCACGACGGGGTTCACAGTCGGCCCTTGAGGTAGTCAAGGAGCACGCACGGCGTGACACAGTCACGAGCAGCGAGATGTCGTCGGAGAACGAGTTTGATGCGTCCGGGTTCCACAGCAGCGCGAGCACGAGCGCGAGAGGGAGAGGGAGCAAGCATCGAGCCGCAGCAGTTGCACAGGCACGTGCCGCCTCGTCGCGTTTGCAGTCGTCTAACGGCGGCGGCAGCAGCACCCACGCCAACAAGGCCCGCAGCGGTAGCTTGGGCGGCAGCTCGGCGGGCATGGGCGGCGGGACGGACGACAGCAACCCTCCGCTGCGGATGATTCAAGCGGCAGGAGAGCGACCTGCTCGAGGAGGAGCGCGAGGACGACGACAGCGACGACTCGGAGGGCTCAGACCTGTCGTCGACGTTTGCAGGCAGCATTGACTCGGCATCGATCCTGCAGTCCATGGGCGACAACCCGCTCAACCGGCCTGCGCCGGCCACGGACGGGCCCATTGTCGGCACGCCGCCACGCGAGTTCACGCGGACGTCGACCGTGCGTCGGTCGCAGCACCCGGCACCGCATCTGCCGATTGGCGACCTGCCGCCGCCACGGCCGATGAGCACCATCCGGCCCGTCAGCATGGCACCGCCGCGCAGTCTGCTGACGGCGGCACTCAAGAAGAAGACGTCGTCGATGCCCTTTGACCGCTTTGCGTCGCTGTCCGGCCAGGGCGAGCAGAACCCTATCATGGTGCGCATCTACGTGCCCTTCTCGAGCCAGCCCTCGAAGCCGTTTGAGGTGGCCATCCGGCCCTCGGTGCACCAGGACAGCGGCCTGACCGCGCCGTCACCGTCGCCGACCTGATCGCGCTGAGCCTCTGGCGGTACATCAAGGAGAAGCGCGAGCCGCCGCTGCCCACCAACCGGCTCAATGTCAACTGGTGGACGTTGCGCATGGTCGAGGAGGGCGGCGAGGTGGACGACGACTTCCCGCCGTTGGAGCGTAGCCGCGCGCTGGCGTCGTTTACAACGGCCAACAACAACAAGAACATGCGCTTCCGGTCCAACTCCAAGGTCTTACGACGACTTTGGCCTGGTGGAAGCGTCAAGCTCTGAATTTGCCGACAACCAGACCACCACGCCGCAGTTCACCGACGAGTCATCGTCGACGCCGACGATCGCGATCGCGATGCAGGTGGAGAAGGAGCGGCGCTCGACGACGATGGCGACCTCACGCCACGCAACATGACGCCTGCGCCAGGGGCCGTATCGTCGACACTACAAAGGCCGCCTTCCCAGCTCCTGCAGCCAGCAGCAGCAGCAGCAGCAGCAGTTGCTGTCGTCGTCGTTGTCGTCGTCGTCGCATCTGCTCAGTGCGATCAATCTGCGGACAAGCAGTTTGTGCCCCTCGACCAGCCGCGCAGGAACCCTATTCTCACAACCATCTACCGGCAAGACGTCAAACCACGCCGACGCGCCCGTGCCTGCGGCGGCGCCCAACTTGTCCCGTGGCCGCAACAAGCTGCTCCGTGTGCACATTCACTCGATCGACGCGGCGCCGGGCCAGATGGTCACCGTGGACGTCAAGACAGACACGTACCTCGAGGAGGTGCTCGACCTCGTGTTGCAAGCGCCGCCGGCTCGACAAGGCCAGCCACGTGCTCAAGCTGCCTGGCTCTGGCGCCGTGGTTTTGACCGACCGTGCCGTGTCGTCCATTGGCAATGTCACCGACCTCGACCTCTACCGGAAGCGCTTTGCTGGCGAGGCAACGGGCGCCACCGGTGGCTACTCGCCCGGCAGTGGCGGCTCGCCCAAGACATCAATGGACGGCCTGGGCAGCTCGTCCGTCGCGGGAACGAGTGCAGCAGCAGCGGTTGCTTCGCGGCGGTTCCGCAAGGCGGCGGGCACAACGCCTGGCTCCCACCCGCTTGCACGTGAGGCACTGCGGGCCGGCGGCACCGGGGGCGCCGGGGGGCACTGCTGTGGACCAAGTCAGCGACGCCAACTACAAAAAAGTACACCGTGTGGCGTCGCCAGGGCCTCAAGATCATGGGCTCGGAGCGAGCGTGTGCTGACGATGTGACGGCGAGTACGTGCACATTATGCACGCAGCCAACACGCTGGCGGGCGGCGGCGGCGCGGGGGCAGGCAAGATCACCACGGTGCCACTTTAAGCAACGTCGTGGGCTGCAAGGTGTCGTTGCGGCACCCGACGCATTTCAAGCTGATTGGTACAAGGCGACGAGAGCAAGCGGTACGACTTTGAGGCCAAGACGGCGGACGAGGCTGCGAGATTGTTTGGCGAGCTGAAAAAGGCCATGTCGCCGTACCGAGATGCGTAGCGAGGCGTCGATGAGGCGTTGAGTGGTGTTTTGGTCGTGCTTTGGGCGTGCTATTCCTGTGATGATTCGGTTTATTAGGTGTGGTCTGTGATACTAGTTTAATTTGGAGTACGGCAGGGCTATGAATAGCCAATCTTATATAAAACATTCAAACAAAAGAGCCGGTGAGATCGTGTCGACTCTGGAGGTATTAAAAAGTATCGTGAAAATGCAGGATAATGCGACGCTAGTCAACCTGTAGTCACACTATTGAGATGGACATGCCTCCGCCTCTTCTCTTCCACCTCTTCTTCCCACGATGTCTCCGCCACAACTTCCGTCCACCACCTGAAGTGATACGGCCGTGATGTTATGAACAGCTCTTGTCGTCCACCGCTGGCCGCCGAGCCGCTTCGGCTTGAATTCTGGTGTGCCACGGACACGCTTCGTCACGCAGTCGCGCCAGGAGCCTGCCTTCGGTCGTCGGCTTTCGCCGCTTCCGTCACCGGAGTCGCTGTCGTCTTGCGGCCGCCCGTGAAGGAATGCCCGGACTTCTTTTGCAAGCTCTCCTCCCCTTTTGGTTTTACCTTCGCTGCCGTCTACCGTCCATGTTCGTCCCTGCGGCCGCTCCACGGGCCAGGGGTATGCGTTGGTAGGCGGTCGTAGCGGGCTCGCCTCCCACGAGGCCCATGCCGACGTGTACGTCTGCCACCCGGTTCTTCCACGCGCTTCCGCTGCCCGCCGCGCCTCACCGCGCCCGCAGACTTATTGGCCGGGGCTTCCACCGCCGCCCAGTGCCGCGCCTCTGTCAAACCCCGCATTCTTGGGCGCCACGGCGTTCCTTTCTCGGCGCGCTGCGGCCGCCTTTGCTGTCTCGCGTTTCTGGTTCTCGCGGGCCTCCCTACGGACCCTTCCTGGGACCGCTCCCCAACATGCGCTGGCGGACATTTAGTCGGCGTATTCCTTCGTCATTCATAGAAAGGATGGCCGTTCGGGCCGTCGTTGGCCGTTTGCTGGCTGCCGCGTTTTGGCCTCCTCGGCGTACTCGCTGCACCGGTGGGCCGTACACGGCCTCCCAGGTTAGGCTGCCCCTCGTCGTCCGCCATGCATCAAAGAGGACTGGCGGAACGCGCATCGGGCTCGAGGGCGGGTCGGCGTACGGGTTCTTCCTTCTTTCGACCTGGTCTGTTCTGTTGCCGCCGCCGGCAGTTTCCTGTCTCGGCGACTGTCGTATCGGATATAGGCGATCTAGAGCGAGAGCGAGACTAGACGCGGACGTGCCTCCCGTGTGGGTGTCGACGGTGGATGTCGATGTTCGTCTGTGGTGACGGCACCGGGGCGCGTTCTTCTTCTTGTCGTCTTTTTCGTGCTGTCCATTCTGTTTCAAAGGCTCCTCCTTGTCCACCATATCCGCTGTTTCTCGCGGTGTGGTTTTGGGGTCGTGTCGTGTCTTCGACAACACCGTCCGGCACAATATGAGCGTCATCTCGCTCCCTCGTGCTCGTTGGCGGATAGGATGGTGGCCTTGTCGCTGTCGGTCGTGTAGTAGTTCTGGTAGTTCTGGTAGTTCTGGTAGTTCTGGCGTTGGGCCGGCCACTCGGTGACGATCATAGTGCTCCGTCGAAGCGGTCTTTGGCGGGCTTTTTGTCGGACGGTCTGGCCTTCACCGCAATCGGCCTAGGGCCGCGGTCGGGTGTCCCATCTTCTGGCGCTCCGGCGTCGTTTTCAGGCCGCTCCGAAGCATCGTGTCTGTGTCGCTGTCGTTTCGGACCGTTTTCGCCGTTGGACCTCGTCGAGCGATCGTCGCGCGCGAATCTGCTCGTCGAACCACTCTGGAACGGGTTGATCGAACGCCAGAATGTGTGCCCGCATCGGGCGCGGCGGGCCGACTCGTCGGGGGTGGCCATGGCGGGCAGTTGCAGGCACGTCGGACGTGGGAGACGGAAGAGCGTTGAAGGTGGGTGGATTTTGGCGCAAACCACGATACGAAATGGCGTCTGTGGATGCGCCTGCCTTAGCGTATCGGCAAGCAAAGTCACCCGAGGTACAGTCACGTGGTTTTGTGGCCAGTGAAAGTTTGCCACTAAAAATGAGATATTGCCTCTTTCGGCGAGTCGCGTCAACATTGCATATCCACGACGCGAAGCAGTATGAAAAGAGGATTGATAGTCAGCGAGATTGCTCTCTAGAGAGTATTCAGATTATTTAAACTGCAGTGGCTTGTGTGTAGTGTTAAATGGACAAACTAATGCCCGTGCTCGGGATAGCTGATGATGCAGTGATGGAACATCAAGGCAATTGGGATTTTTTGAGATATATCAGACAACTTGCTCAACATCAGCAGGAAGCCAAATAATGTTGCCAACTTGGAAGGGAAGTGGCCGTGTTTAGCTGGTTTGGTGCTTTATTGGTGGTGTTTATATGGTGGGTTTTCAAATTCTTTACAACAAAACACGACAAAAAAAGAAAAGTAAAGAAAAGAAAGAAGGCTGAAGTTAATGTAAAGGAAAAAAGTGTCTAATATTGTACAAACTCATCTCTCTCAAAACCGCCCAAAGGGAGACACGTTGACAAAAATTCCGTGTTACTCACTACGCCCGCAAAGGGAAAGCTGGAGCCAAAGAGCGGGAGATTTACCGGGAGTGCACCACCTAGGATGCCGATGCGCGAGAATGCCACCCGCCGCCGCCAACGTTCACCTCGGGAGTACCGACATTGACGCCAGGGCCAAGGTTGAAAGAGAATTGGATGTTGTGCTGGAAACGGCCATGTCCGCTCCCGTTGTTGCCGTTGTTTGTGCGTTGTTGCATTGTCATTGTTGTCGTTTTGTTCCCGTTCCGCCTCCGCCACCACCTCCTCCACCCCGTTATAGTTCCTCACCACCGCTGCCCCCGTTGTCCGATGCGGGCGTCCCTGGCTGTGACTGGTAGTCCCGGATAGTATTGCGTAGCGGTAGCTGCTGTCGGCTGTGCTCTCCGCACGGTTGTTTGTGCGGGCGTTTCTGCTGTTGCTGCTGTTGCTGTTGCTGTTGGCATTCGCAGTGAACGTAATCGTGCCGTTGTGTTGCGCGGACGTTGGTGCCTGTATCGGTGGCCCGAGCCAAACGTGTACGCGTAGGAGCTGTTGTTTGTTGACAACCGAGTGGATCCGCCAATGCGTGCATTGACGGTGGCCGGTCGTGGCCCGGCAGCCGAGCGTCCTGTCGTGGGCCAGGGCCCGGTTGTTGGACGGCGAGGCCTGGCTCGAGGATGAATTGCCGTTGTAGTTGTTGTAGGCTGTTGTTGGCCTGCGAGACGGAGTTGTTGCGGACCGGCATGCGGCCGCCACGGTTGCACCAGGGCGCGGATCAGTCGAGTTCATGTCGAAGGCTTGAGGATGGAGAATGTCTATTGAGTTGGAATACTTGCTGGCTTCCAATTTGTGACTCGTTTCAACTCTGCACTTTTGTTTTTATATCCTTCTATTCTACATGTGCTGTTGTTTTCTGCCGGAGCCAGATGCTGGCCCTGGAGGAGTTGGGGATGCAGATTCACATCTGTTTCAGGCGCGCAAAAGTGCGTTTGATGGCAACATACGATGTCGTCCCATTTCCTAAACCACAGTAAGGCCACAGTAATTGCCATTTTGGGAGGTGCAATCTATGCCGCCCTGCTCCAGCCCGCGGCGCGTAGCGGGTATAGCGCGATGTGCTTCTCTGGCGCTCCCTGTGCTTCCTATGCCCGCTGTGTCCATAGGCTGGCACAGCTACAGCGTCTTACCGTTATTTCAGAGCACGAATACGTGTGTCTCGGTATATACAAGTATTGTCGAGGTTGTACGGAGTACTGCGGTATGAGGTTGTGACTCGACCTTTTGATAAAATGGCTGTTTATTCCTCTCGCGTCGTTACTTGGCATCTTTGCGTGGCCACTCTGTCCTCACTCACGCGCTTTTTGCCATTTGAATGAATGTGGCTCGTGAAGGTCTGGGGCTTGGAAAAAGACGTAACGTGCATTGGACAGTGACCTGCTAGACTGCTAGCGTATCCGCTTCCATACTTCGTAGTCCGCAACACAGCTTCGTATCCACCTTCACACCTCGACCTGCCCTTTCGTGATAGCCTCGGCCGCTGCATGACGGAATGCGAACCAAAAGCTCATCTACCACTTCAGCATCACAGGCTATTATTTTCAATATGTTTTGGTACTTTTTTTCGAGTTTCCTTTGCTTACACTTTAACACACGCTAACTTTTCCAGTGGAAATGAGCCCCCCAATTACGTCCTCGATCTATCAGACCGCCCTGACGAATGGGCCTGTGGGCTCTTCTCTGCGATGTCGAAAGGTTGAGAGCCCCCCAAAGGATGCGGTGGCTGTCTGGCAGGCCGCTGATAAGAGCACGTTTTGTCTTCTTTCAAGCCCGGGGGACCCGTCAGAGACAAAAGTAGCGGCAGGTGCTTCCATCTGTGCTCCTGTCCCGGCCGCCAACATGATCTACAACTCCGAAATCTGGCGCTGTCTGGCATCGACTGATCAAGAAGCTTGTCTTCATTGAGACCGAGGCCAGCACACTGCGCTACGTGAGAACACGCTTTCCGAGCATACCTACCCCGGAGATCATCCACGATTGGTTGATAGAGACACGGGCCCGGTCCCTTCTTGTGCTGCGGCGGCGGAGGGCCAAACGCTAAACACAGGCCTGGCAGTCCTCTCGGACACGCACGAGCGGCATATTGCGGCCGAGGTCGCTGGAGTCTGCGCCGCTTTAAACCACAGAGACGTCCGGCATGCTTGCCGCCGCGTCTGGTCACTGCGGAATACAAGACAACTATCTAATCCCAGGGCGCCCGGACAACGAGCCGTCGTGGAGGCCTGTCCCGTTTCCGCCGTTGACGGCGAAGCAAGCCGGGGCATATCTCTCCTCCCTGATGGACACCAACCCCCTGGATCGGCATTTCAGTTTTTGCCACGCCGATCTTGGCCCTACCAACATCATGGTTAAGCCGGCCGACGGGACGGTTACGAGCATCCTCGACTGGGAGTCTGCGGCCTTTTATCCGCGTGTTCTGGGTTGCGACTAAGGTACAGGTGAGCTACGGATTTAAGCTCGAGGATCGCGTTGACGACGACGAGTGGGCGTGGAGAAACGTTTTATTAGATGCACTCGAAAGCAGATGATTTCCGCCCCAATGCCCCAGGGTTCCGTGCCCTCAAAAAGGAAGCCTCCGTCTTTAAGCTTGCAGGAGATCCTCCAAGATGGTTCTATCCCTCATGCTAGGCAGTTGTGGCCAGCTGCCGTCTGCATTTTTTCACATTTCTCGGCCCTCCGTTGCGTTGTTGTAGTTGCAATTCGAGTCTGGACATTTCATCCTGGCCTGTTCCAAATTAGCTAGAATTCACTCTCGCCAAAGACAAGCCAAACACCGTCTACAAGGCGTTGGCGTGACACTTTTGCAGCTCAATCTCCGCAGGGCTTAAGAGGAAAAGAGCGCCAAGATTCATGCGATCAAAATCCGGGGAAAAGCAGCTGCCTAACGCTGTCCTTGAGATTGCTACAGAAGCTGACACAGTGGCTTTCCGTGGAGCGTGGATTTAGATTTCCTGCCCCAAGCACAAATCTGAAAGCTTGGGTTTTGAGACCTGCTTGGGCCCTCGTAAAGAGAAAGAAGTTAATAAAAGGGTAGAATAAACCGTAAGTCATATTAATATAAACTTTCAACTTACTCCTTTTTGTCCTATATATCTCTTTATCACAGACAAATATAAAACGCAAGAGAGCTCCTCTCCTTATAATACAATTTACAGGAAGCTACTTATTACAACCACAGACATTATAACATGCTTTTACTTTCGTTACTTTTAACTTTACTTACTTATTACCTTCATCAGACGGACCCTACGATAAACACGAGCCGTTCACGACCAGTACACAAGTCTGGCACGGCGATAGCCGACGATATCGCCGCCTTCCTAGAAGCTTCCCTCCCGGCCCAACAGAGATAGCTCAGTTGGCCAAAGAGAAGGCTATGTGCTGGAAGCGATCCGGGCTTCCAGCACGTAACAGGTGCACTGCTGCCCGATGCACTGCATCACGGGTGCCATCACCACCTTGGTTTATATGTGTCCTGCCCCGTAGATCCTGTGCCATTTGTCTTGGTGCCATTTGTCTTGTGCTCCTGTGGCCACCCTAGGCCACGTGCCGACAGCGCTTGACATGGCTTGGCAGGTTGTAACAGGTTTCCCCTCCTTACATGGTCGTAGCCTCCAAATTCGGGATGTTTGATAGTAACTCTCCGCTTTCGTCCGTGCCGAGGACCCAGGTCGGGATTTACCTTGCATTCTTCGTGAGTTTCGGTGGGCACGCAGGCGGTGGTGAGCCTTCCCGTTTACGGTCTCCCTACGTCAGGACCGTGGCTTCGTCCGGACGAAGGCCGTGAGAGCGTGATGGCCTTGCGTGAGGCGGCGGAAGCCGGCTTGGCGTTGGCTGGCAAGGTTGGGTTCTATCACCTCGAAGTCGCCTTCGTCGGGCTCCTCGTCGTTCGGAACGAGTGCTTCGTCGGAGCCCCGTCTTGTATGAGCAGATGCTCTTCTTCGGCGATGGAGTGGAAGGTGCTGCGTTGCTTCCAGTGTCTTTCAGTGGTCTTTTAAAGCGTACGGACTTGTTTCCCTTGCGTAGTCTTCGGGGCGATTCCTGAGACCTTTTCGACCGTCTTGTATCCTTGTGGACTTGAATCTTGGTAGAGTCTTTGGATGTTCGTGATGGCCTACGTACTGGTGGTACTTCGTACGTCTTTACGTCTTCTGATGGCATTGCGTAATGAGCGTACATGTTGAGATTAGTGCCGTTTGTTGGTTAAACGTTTGTGAATAACTGCGTGTCCCAGGGGGATTCCGGTTTCCTAATATAAGCGAGAGCATTGTTTTCGTGCATGAGACCATGGCTGCCTCCGTCGTAAGCGCTTTGCAGTTCTGCTTCTTTCATACTGCCATTCAGGCCTTTCCATTCTCCCGGCTAGATCTGTGGTAGCGTCACGGGATGTAAGGGGTTGTCCTTGTAAAGAGTAGCGCCCCCGACGTGCTTCATTCGACTGGAAACGGAAGATAGTCTTGCATCTCGAGTCCTTCGAGCGAAAGTCGGGCTGGGAGAGGGAAGTCGGATAGGTCGTGGTTGAAGCCGCGACATTCTTTGGGAAGTTTGTGAACGACTTGGTTGAAAACCCGGTTGTAGCCCCTCGGAAGGTTCTTTTAATAATTTTTACCGCTGGTCTCAATAACCAACTTGTTTCGTTTCCGGTCCTTTCACTCTGTCATCTTTCGACATGCACCATACACCGACTTCGGCGCGAGGACGTCGGCTCGCTCTAGGGGGGCTGTCGTTTAACCTCTTCAGCTCTGGCGGACTTCGAGCTGCGGGGCTGAGGAATTCCCATTCTTGGCATCCTGCGAGACGACCCAGATGTGTGTTGTCGATGTAGTCTTGGTGACTTCGAGTCGTCCGTGGGGTCTGAGGTCTTCTTCTTGCCCATCTTGTCGAACAGGGCCAAGTTCTTGCGCGTTATCGTGCTCGTTTTGGTGAAGGTTCGGCGTCGTGTCCTGTCGTCATGCGATCTGTCGTTTCGTGACGGTGGAACTTGCTGGAGCTTCTTGCTCTTCTTGGTTGGCAGAGGCTCTGCTTGCAAAGCTCCGGGAGGCTTGTTTCTCGTCCATGGTGAAGGAAGGAAGAGGAAAAGGCTGGATAGTCGAGGTGGTCGACTGAACGGGTCTTGCATGCGAGCCTCGATTGTTCCGATTTCGTTTATGGTAGTTCTCATTCGGGCGCGACCGGGAGTTTTAAAGCAGCAGTTGGGGCTCAAGTGCCTTGGATTGATTGGTTCTCCGTAGTTCCGGTCGTGTGGGGCTGTTCACGGACTGTCCAATGAGGACTAGCACACCGCGTCGGGCCCGTCTTTGCCAGCTTGTGATATTGTGCTAGCGATGCGCGTTTGAGTATTTTGAGGCTGTCCACTTGACAAGTCTCTGTCCGTTGCGTGATCGAGGATCTTCTCGACCTCGTGTCCTTCTTCGTCTTCGAGCTCTGTGGTCTTGTCGAGCTGCGCCCGTGGTGATGCTGGTTCCAAGAGCGAAATATGAAAAATATATGAAAAAATGGGGTGGATCTGCATTGGCCGTGGTAATGACAGTTCATTGGTGGCCGCTCAGCACCAATGTCGTGCTTAATTCCATCGCCGTCATCGCCTCTGAAGGCTTTTATTGTCGCTCTCATCACCATAATCCCCCGGCCAGGTTTTCATTCGTCATCGTCTTCATCAAATTCCTCGTGTTTGTCGCTTCCTCGGCGAATTCGAGAGTATGACGGGATGCGTCGTAAAGCAGCCGTTTCCATACTGCGCCAACCGTCAGCTCAAGTTAAGAACGCCCTCTGCGACATCGACCGTGTCTCTATTTGATGTTTCTCCATCATCCATACAATCTTGTGTGTCAAACTACCCATGAAATGAAAATCTGCAAAATGGCAGACCCCGAAGCTCCCCCAGTCCTGACAACGGCTTGACTTCCTGTTTCTTACGTTGGTGATCAAAAACTCATCTTCCCCTTGAGGAATGTTAACAGTGCTATAAAGGTGTGACGGGTCCCGCAGGAAGGTGTGGTGCCAACTGCGCACAACCAGAGTTTCAAAAAGACTAAGCCAATCCCAACTTGCCTTTAAGAATTTCTAACCACCACACAAGTATGTTCGCTCTTTTGAGGGTTTGGGGGTTTAGAAAAAAAGAGTGCCGATGCGAGGATTCGAGAAGGGGTTAAGAAAACCCGAGCGTTTATGGAAACGTGTGGCGTTCAAGGGCCGTTTTGCTTGTATTTATAACCCATTTAGGTTCGTATTTATAAAGCGGCTGCGAATCGTAGGGAGGGCAGGCGGTTGGCCTGGGGTTCATACCCGCGAATTAAGTGCTTTGCGGGTGGTCGACGTGGTTTTGTGCCCCTTCGTACGACCCAGCTTCTTGGGTTCCCAATCATTCAACATCAACCATCACGAACCAAGCCTGTCCAAAGGCTGGTCGGTATTGGCGAGTTGTACGGCATCGTGAAGGCTTAGACGGGTGTATACTGGCTGCAGAAATGAAAGAGGAAGTCTTGGTTTTGTTTCTTGGCAAAGGGTCGTCTCGTTTGTCTGATCTTCCGACTAACTCTTTTGAACCTCGATTGTCCGGCGGTTTTTGTTTTAAATTTCTTATCGGCCCTGGTTCGTTGTCTTCCTCTCTTGTCGACATGTTTCTCGCTCCCTCCCGCCCGTCAATGTGACGGCACCGTGAACTTTGGTGCCCCCCCTTCTTACACTGTGCCTTCTTCTAGCCAAACCAGGGTACAGAATGCCGCGATACCATGTGTCTTGATCCAATGTCTTCCCCAGACGCATCGTTCTTCTAGGGATATCGATGCACGTTTTATTTGCTGGCCCAAACTGTTGAAAAATTCAAAATTACTTTCTGGTCCCAACCTCAACCTGGGAAACTGGAGTGGGGTGGCCGTATCCAAAATGTAGGCAACATTTGCGGCCGAAACGAATTGAAGCAAAGGGAAAGATTGCTTTCGCAGCAAAAACGCACGACCAAATAATAAAAGCAAGCCAGCAATGCCACCCTACAGTAAAAGCCGAAATTCCGAGGAAGGAGGCCCGGCAACGGGGAAAGAACGTTGCCTCTCACTCCACACCATGCAAAAACCACGACTCGCAGGACTCGACCAAACAGCGGAGAACGAATAAAAAAAAAAAAAATAAATTGGACACGGAGTCGTGGGGAGCCCGGCGTGGGTGTTTTGGTTTCTGTGGGAGAGAAGGCAGAGAGCCCGGGATGAAGGCTTGCAGCACAAGGGAGAGGCGGAGGGGAGACGATGGGAACCGGAGCTGACGGGAGAGAGGGCCTCGGTGGGAACAAGGCCCGTGGCCAGAGCTTGCACTTTGCAAGAACAGACAGTGAGCAAAGTAGAAGGGAAGACCGGGCATCCCCCTCCCTTTTGCGTTGGCACTCGCGGTTGTCATGAATATAAAATGAAAACCCAAATCACGAGGCCAGAGGACTAAAAGAGATTGTAAATACAGAAATCAGTGGAGATTGCTTCAAATGGCCTTGGGATACAGGATGTCCTACAGTTCCTCGGGCCGCAACCGGCAGAGAGTATCATAAAACGATACGATGCGATTGGAACTTTTATCTGCTCTTTATAAAGTGACGTTTATTCTGCGTGCATGGTCGCTATGGTATTGGCATACATGTACATCGCTTCCCTGGAGCAAAAAACAGCAGCCACTTTTGCCGAGAACATGCTTGCGTCTCTCCATAGACGGGGAGAGAGTTGTTCCACGATATAGGCATCTTTTGCTTTCTGTTAGTCACAATTTTACTGGAAGGCCCCCAGCTCAGACGATCACGAAACCACAGGTTCCGTTCCGTGTCTATGGTGCGCCCTTGTACAGCATGCGTGTGCTTTCCTGAGCCGTTGCAAGCGTCATAGACGTTCGTTGCCTCGACCCATTGCTATTTTGTGTCCGGGCGTGTCTCAGTTGTACTGTATCTCGTGTTCTCTCACTTGCCAGCTGTTGCCGAGTAGGACAATACGATGCGGATCACCCTCCCGGCGAAAGGGGGCAACGGGAGATGGAACCGGAAATAGACATGGAGCACCGAAAAGGGTCGCACAAAAGTATCTTGGTTTGGCCTTTGGCAGGTCCTTTGGCTGTCTTCGACCTCGATGTCCGTGATTGTCTCTGATCCTGACACATTGGAGACAATGCTGGAACGAGGGTGAGATACTGCTGGCCATGAAGTTATCTAGAGCCCGAATTTCGATGTGCCAATGCCTTTCTTCTACTGTCAGCTGTCTTTGGGCGTTTTTCTCTCTTTTTCTTATTTCAAATGTATATTCCTATCTTCCTCCTCGCTATCTGTCCCCTGGTCAGCTGCATCGACAGCATCGTCGCCTTTCGCCGAGCCGACGAGGAATTACGTTATCATGACTGGCCCTTTCACCGGTTCTCAGCGCCACCGCTTTCTCTACCCCCCCCCCCCCCCCATTCTTCTTTCCCTCTTTTCTTCTTCTTTTCCTCTTTCTTCTTCTTTTCCGCTGTTGCCTTTTGTCCCACGTCGTCCACGCCGTGAGATCCCTGGATGCCTTTCCCCCCGTGCCTCCACGACGCGGGCGTTACTTCACGCGCTCACCCATGCCACGAGACTTACGTACTCTCTTCTGGTAATCCGAGAACGCGCCAGGATTCTGACCATAGACAGAACACGTATTTTTCTATTTTATAGAGAAACAGGCTTAGCAAGTTTCCATGAAACAATTCTGGGCTTCGAGAGCAGGGATGCCGAAGAGACTGGCAAAAAAGACGCCCGCTGCGACGAGATCCAAGCACTTCACTCCCATCCCCTCGACTCTCTCTTCTTGGTCTCGTCCTTTGGCATGCTGACAGTAGCCATTCCACACCCATCATCATTCTGATAGGTCCTGTCTCATTCATCGTGATCCCTGCCCATCAGTGAGTCAATAGTGCATTGCTCTGTCCTACGGTCTTCAGCAGGGTTCGCGGCAAGTGCGTGTTCAGCTGTTCTGCCTCCTCGACTGCATGAATATGTCTTTGCTCTGTGTCGCCATGCTGAACTGTCGTTCTAGTCGTTTCTTGTTGTTTTGCTTTTTGTCGTCGATTTGCCCAGGGCCATTACGTCGGCGTTCGCAGCAGACCCTGCTGTAGAATGCTAAAGGGGCGGGCCCCCCTGTAATGTCTCACAGTCTTACTGTTGAGCTGCCGAGTACGCCTCCAAAAACCACTTAACAGCTGAGATAATACGGCAGGGTTCTGCGATGTGTGCCTTCTGGTTATCATTTTAGCGCATCTGCGTAGTTACCCCGCAGACGGCAGCTCAACACCTGGCGCCAAATCAGAGAGGCGAAAAAGTGAGGCGAGAACGCGGCCTGGCAGTGGCAACGCGATAATAGCGGGTGTTAACGGGCGCGGCGGCGCTGACAGGCACCTCCTCAGGTGACATTGACAACAGCAAGCAGGTAGGTATTCTATCTTATAGGTGGCAACGCACAAAAAGCGCATAGAAACGGCAAAATAACCGCAAAAGCATAAACGACTCACATCTCTCTTTTCTTTCTTTTTTGAATTAAAAAAAGACCAACGCTCTAGTTCCGTCGGCCTTTTGGCTTTTGTCTTTTGCTCTTGAATTTTCCCACGGCGCAAATCGCGCTGAATCTCTATATTTTGTCCTATTACCTATTAGATGCCAACGTCTACGGGGCTGAGTGGGTATCATTGCGCCCTCAAAACAGGAGGCTAGCCGCTAACGAGGCCCTTAGCGCCACGACCACCCGCTGGACCCTTCCATCCGTTAGTGGCGTGCACCTCCGCGAGCCCTGTATCCTCTGTAGTTTGCCCTGTGAGAGACGCATCGCCGAAAAGAGTGTAAGTTGGCCCAGAATGGCAGGTGCAGCTTCAATTTGCGAGCCAAGACCAGAGCATTCATTTGTTTTGATTTTCACCGGCGTACGGCTGCACCCTTCTTCGATAATTCCATAGAGGCGCTCTCTTTGAACCTGGACATGCATCGCAGACTCGTCTTCTTGATCCTGCGGTGCCCACCCTGCCCCCGAGCCCCCCTTCCCAAACACGCTCGAAGCTGCGGATGTACTAAAACATGCTCACCATCCTCATTGACGACGTGGGACCGTTCCTTGTGCCTTTGGATACCCTCCTCCCCAGCCCGAATGCCATCCAGCGGCCTGCCCACTGCCCACACGCCCCCCCTTATGCTCACCAAGGACACTCCATTCCTCGGTTGCCGCATTTGCCATCCGCAACCATCACAGCCCTCTGTGCCTCTTGCCTCTCTGCCTCTCTTCGTTGTCCACATCCGCCCGTTCTCTCCAGTCTGACTCTTCTGTCATCCATCACAAAGGCCGAACGTCACTCCAACCCACGCCCCTCTCTCGTCTTCCCATGACCACCCCCGGCTCCCGTTAGTTTTGCTTGTCTTGCTAGTGCCTCCGTAGCCTTTGTATCGAGGCAACTTAATTTAGTCGCCCTAGAACAGGCGACGTCTTGTAGCGTCAAACGAGGGAGGGAAGCGCCAGAGTAAGGTGGAGGCAAAAAGACCCGAAAGTGATGGATCTTGTATATAAAGACGGAGGCACCTCCCCTCCTCCTCCCTCCACCGCTCCTTTCTCTTCTCTTCTCATTGCCAAGCCTCTTATCATCCAGCATCCAGCATCACCACAAACACGCACCAACACCACAGATCATCTTCGTCAAAGCCATCCCTTTGACGTTGCCCACCATTCTCTCTCTTACGAGTTAACTCAACCCCCAACCAACCCACCAGTCAAGATGGAAGGGCGAGTGCGGCTGCTCCTCCAGCTCCCTCTTGCAACTGCGGCTCTGACTGTACGTACCCGTCCACATGAGGCTATCTCTACCACAAGTTGTTCCCATATCTGGTTTTCTGGTTTTAATGCTTACATCTTCCTTGCAGGCTCTTGCGCCAGCTGCGGCAAATAAATCAACCACGGCAATACAACGCTTGTCGTTGTTGCGATGACCCCCGGCCTGAATCCCCTTGTCGTCCTCTTTCACAACGGCTCCCGCCTTAAATCGATTTGAACATCCTTCTATCTCGAGCATCAACCTCTTGTACGAGACAGAAGACGGTTTGGCTTGATTCTGAGAGACAATCTACTTGCCTCTGCGAGAGAGGGCGACAGCCGTGGTTCCTTGGTCATTTACCCTTTTTTATAGTTCGAATTTGAACGATTGAGAATCAAATACTGTGCCGAATAAAATTATGTGCCTTCTTCCATGATGAGTGACCTAATTGCAATGCCAAGACTGAAAAGTTCTTTTTGTTATTTGTGGAAAAGAAAGGGGACGAGAGAACATCCAGTGTTTCTCAATTTCCTATTAGGGAGAACCAACGCCAACAGATAGCAAGGTAAAGAGGGTTAAAAAAGAAAGGATGAAATGGACCAACCGAGTTCATAAAGGATACCAAAAACAAAAACCAGGGAAGCCGAGCAAACAGACAAAAAAGGCTCGAGCAACATGCCGAGCAGATTATCCAACCAGAACAACACAAGCACGCACAAGTTTGTAAGACAGTTGAACACAAAACCGCCTACACGCCCATACCCCTGTTCTTCTTTTCTTCTTTTCTTACTTCCGCTCAACACTCAACGCGCGGACCAAGGCCTGTGTTGTCGGGCTGCACGATCGCGGAATCGCACGCCGCGCAAACGCAAAGAACCTGTCAACTCGGCCGTGTTGGAAGCCCACGCCAAAAGGACACGCGCACGGCAACCCGGCAATCGGCCAGTCGTTGTCCGAGCTGTGCCTGTATCTGTGGTTGTGCTTCTTGCTGTTGTCGTCGCCGCCGACGACGCTGCCCGACGATGTTGACGATGCCAGCCGACGCTGACGATGTCGACTTGGTCACCTGCTTCTCGGGCGTCGTCTGTGCTTGCAGACGTTTGTGGATTCCCCGCCGCCGACGCCCTCGGCCTTTCGGCCCCGACAGACTCTGATCGGTGTTAGGGTCCTCTGGCCGAGTCCGGCCTTGGCGCTCACGAGGCTTTTCGTTTTGCTGCTGCTGTTTCCCCTGCTTTGCTGCGGGCCGTGGCCGTTCTTGTTGCTGTCCTCCTTGAGCGTCATCTTGGAGTCAATGGTGGGTGTAGGGAGCGACAGCGGCGGGATGGTGTGGTGGGCACGTGTGGGCTTGCTGTTTGTGGGCCCAGTGCCTGGCCAAAAACACGCAGCTCGGCGCGGCGAGAAAGCCAAGGCCGTCTCGCCGGCGCCGGGTTTGCAGAAGCAGGCCGGTGCGCAGCGAGATGCGGGCGGCCGCAGCCTCGCTGGCCACGATGCGCTCGTCGACAATCTGGCCCTGTGGGTCCAGAAAGTTGAAGGTGACGGTGCCGCGCACGGTTGCTGCCGTCGGGAGGCAGTGGTCGGGCCGTACAGCCGGGCCATGGGCTGGCCGTTGCTGTGGCGCAGGACGACGAGCCGGTCGAGGAACCAGCCGGTCAAGCAGCGCACGCGCGTGGCCCACGGCCTGCATGCCGCCAATGCTGCCGCTCTCCTTGTCCGTGTCCGACGATGATGCCAGCCACTCGAGACCCGTGTATACGTCGGGGATGGCCTGGAAGTTAGACGGTGCCGTCCTCGAACCGGGCCTCGACGCGGTGGGCAGGCGCGTGCCAGTCCAGGCCGACGCTGACGGCGCGGAATGGTGCCGCCCGAGAACCAGGGCCGGTCGAGGCGGGCCAGGCCTCGGCGGGGCAACGAGGCAGCCGACGCCCGTGGGAAGCCAAAGAGCTTGTACAGGAGAAAGCACAAAGTCCGGGTGGTGCTCCTGGAGGTCGAGCGCCGACGTCGGCAGGTAGGCGGCCGCATCGAGGAGCACGTCGTAGCCGTGGCGCTGCGCCTCGGCGATCCACCGCAGCGGATGCCGCACACCGCTAAAGTTGCTCTTGCGCCGGGTAGGCAAAGAGGCCGCGGTCGTGCGCGTGGTCGTGGTCAGTGTGGTGCGGCAGCTGGGCGACATCGGCTGCGTCAGCGTTGCCTGCACGGCCACCACTCTTTTCGTTGTTGGCGTCTTGCTCCTCGTTCGCCATCGGACAGGTCATCGCTTGCGTCAAAGAGACCGCAGAAACACGCCCGACCAAAGAACTGCCTCCACGCGCCACCGGCCTTTGACGGTCCGGGGCTGTTTTGTTTTGCTTTTTGCTTTTGACGCGGGCTTCGGCGGCTGATCTTTAATTTTGTGCCAGCCGCCACGGGCATCTCCGGGCCCAGAGCATTCAGCAATGCCTGCTCGCTGATGTGCAGGTCGGGCATGGCGCTCTGCACGTACGTCGTCGCACGCCCTGCCGCCGTGCGTTATGCGCAGGCCGTTGAGCGAGTTGTGGTTGTCTGCCGTCAGGATGAGCCGCTGCTTTGGCTTGTGGCCTTCTTTTTTGTTTTGAGAGAAGACGACGACGAAGAAGACAAAAAAGACCAAAGAAGACGAAGACGACGTGAACAAGTGCCCGCAAACTGGTACGCCTCGCCAATCAGCCGGGCGGCGCCCGTTGCATTAGGCGTAAAGACCACGGCATATTCGTCAGGAGACGCGTTGAAATGCTTGCAGAACACGTGCCCGCGTCTTCTCGACCAGGTCCGTGGCCAGCTCGCTTGTCGGCTGACCGAGTGCGGGTTGCCCAGCACGAGCTCGGCCTGCCGCTGGGGCATGGGCGCGGTGCTGTGCCCGGGCAGCGAGGCCACTGCCCGTGTAGTCCAGGTAGACGTGGTCCTGCTTCGTCGAGGTAGCCGTACTCGGTGTGCCGCATGGTATCGAGATGGCTGGTGGTCCCGTACTCGGGATAGGAATCCAAGATGGATGCCATTTGATATTTGGGAGGCGGGAGGGGAGGGGGGAGGCTTGCGGGAGATGTGTTGTGACACGAAGAGAAGAGAAGAGAGGGAGCAGATGAAGATATGAAATGATGAAGAGGAGGGACGAGGAAAGAGGCGGCGAACTGCGTGGCAAATGCCAGACGCAGGGAGAGACAAGAGAGTTGGGCGGGAAAGAAAATAGTGTTCGTGTAAGAAAGACAGATGGGAGGTGCAGCGTGTGAATCAAAGCTCCATACACGCACAACTCACTTGTTGCAGCACGAATCCACAAAAGCAAAAAGGACCAAAAAGACGAAAAACAAAGATAAAGAGATGCCGGCAACGGGATAGAGACAAGACGCGCAACAGACGACAACGTCTCGTTTCTTTCTCTATCTTGTCTTGATCCCCAACTGTTGTCCCGGCCCTGGTGTGAGGGACGGTCCCGTGTGGGGAAACGAATAAAAAACCGAAGCGACGGCTTAAAACGGCAAAAGGCAAAAAGGCAAAAGGAAAAGGAAAAAAAAGATTGCAAAAAAAGAAAGGAGACGGGTGTCGTTCCAGAACAAGAACAACAAAGAGATGAGCAAGAAGGGGTGTGCAGGATATATCAGAAAGAGACGGCGAGGAGAAAGGGCAAGACGGGATGGTGGGAAGAAGAATACCCAAGGGGCAAAACAAAAAAAAACAAAGATGAAAAGATGGGAAACTGGTCAGATTATAAACGGATCGGAGAACAGAGGGTAACAGCCTTTTTCGAGGAAGAGATAGAAACGAGACTGGTATCGACCACGCGAGGTCGACATGACGAAAAGGGAAAACAAAAAGAGACGTCGAGGCCCAAGATGGGGAAAAGAGAGACGATCCTAGCAGACCGCAGCCGCAGACGAGGCCCTTTTTCGGCGTTGTCCACCATGGGCTATGGTGTGGAGAGGCTGGACGGCGATGCAGGTGCAGTAGTGTGTGCATGTGCAAAGATGGAGGAGAGAGAGAGGATGAAGACAGAAAAGACGCAAGATACAGGATGCAGCAACGGTGGATGAGGGTGTGGGCTACCAGGAGGGTAGGAGGAGGAGGAGGAGGAGGCGGGCGTATGGGAGGGGAGTGCAGATGCCCACTCAAGAGCATTGAGCAGGAACCACCTCGGTCAGTCAACGGCTGTCGAATCAGAAATGAGGGCGGTGGCGAGGAGCGTTCAAGATGGGGAGGCTCAAACACCAGGGGACAAACGGGAGTGCCCGACGATGAAGAACAAGAGGCAGAGAGAGGCAATGACAAGTGACGAGGTAAGAAAGATGATCAGTAAGCAGAGTGAAGAGTAAACACTGGGGAGGATGGTGGTGAGAAAAACCGGATAAATAGTTGAGGTGGGCGGGCTGGGAATGAACGACACTAGGGGGGTGTATATTGGAAGCGAGAGGAGGAAAGAAGCTGGCAAAGAAGAAAAGGAACAGAAACGATATTGCGGACGTTGACCTCCACGTATCAAAGTACATGCTCCTTGCGGGCGATCTTCTGCTGCTCTTGGTACACCGCATGGGCTGTGTTTTGTCCGTTAGTGTTTTAGAGTCCCTTTCTGTCCCTTTTCTGATCTTTTTTGTGCCTTTCTCTCGGTTTGCGAGATGTGTTTACAATTGGGTCTTTTGGTCTCCAATTCCGTGTTAGTCGAGGGAATTATGGGTCCTGTCGGGGACGTTCTGAGTCTTTTACCGCATAAGTGCAGAGCCAATATATTGTCATGATTGGCGCTTTTACCTCGCACATTTGCTCCACGTCCGGTATTGCGGCAGGGCAGGAGTCGAATTAAAACGGCAAACGAGAACAAGAGGGAAAACGAAGAAAGAAAAGGAGGCGGCGAGGTCGATCAGTGGGCATTCTGCTTGTTGTTGTGTTTGTGTTTGTCGTGTTTGCCGTGTTGCATACCTCGACCTGAATTGGCTTTCTTCCGCATCTCGAGACCCCTTTTCAGTTGTCCACGTCTGCTGTCTTTCTGTGATCGGCGTTTGCCAACCTAAGAGCCTATACATTGCATATCCTCGCCGAGCAGAGACACAAGAAGGTGGGTATGACTCGCCGGTAAACGCAACGGCGTGTACAAAGTGGCGAGGCGAGGGAAGACAAAAAAGGGCGAAAAGAAGAGAAAAAAAGAGGGGTGTGAAGCAATGCCGGCCGGAGTCGACATTCAACCGCCGGTGTGGCCTCTCCTTGTACAATTGCTTGCTAAAATATGACGAAAACGGACAGGAAACGGCACCAGCCATACTTTCTTTTGCCAGACAATGTTTCAAGGAGAGGCATGCTCTGGTTCGGTTGGACATCTCATCTCCGGTTTAGGAGAGCATGGAGTGCGTGGGGGAGGGCACATGATAATGACGACGATATTGGGCAACAGAGAGAAAACGAGAAAAGAAGAAAGCGGGTGGTTGCAGGGACGGGACTGTCAATAACGGGCAGATGGCGTGGATGAGTTGCTGGGGGTTGGTTTATTCTCTCTCTCTCTCTCTGCCTCCCTTGTTTCTGTGCATTGCCTCATATCATTATGAAGCCCGTATAGCGCGGGCAAAGATGCAAGGCCCGGGTCCAGCAGAATAAGAAACAGACAGCAAGGTTGGGCAGGGTGAGCCAGGTAAACCAGGGTCGGTGTGGAGCATCCAAGGAGAGGTCAAAGAGCAAAGAAGGTAAACAAAATAAACATAATTATAAAAGAAGAAAAAGACGAAAGAAGATAAAGGCCCCAAAGAGGGGCTTACCCGTGACCTGGTCTCGTCGAGTCATGCCGGCGTCGTCTCCTCTCGTCTTGGGTCATCACATCTGGTATCTGGAGACGTAAACGGGCGAATAGGAACGGCAGTGCCGGGACAAGACGTGATGGCATCGGAAAGAGAGGCTTAGATGGGAGAGATGGCAGCTGGAGCCTGGCTGGAAGAGGCAAGATGAGATGTTCGGCTGCCTGCAGACGGCATCCAGCGCTCTGGTTGAGTGAGTGAGTGTGGCTTTGCCTCTCCTCTTGCTCTCTCTTGCTCTTCATGTGTTTATCTGCCGTCGTTTTTCTCCGTTGTTTTCTTGGTAGATATTTTAAGCAGCTGAAAGAGGAAGAGGCCCAACGGCGCTTGGCCGGAAGTAGTTGCTGCTGCTGCTGCGCTGGGCTGCATATGCAGAGAGAATGCAGTCAACCTGGTCCTCACAGCCCCTCTTTTGGTCCCCCCTTTCTTTGTTCTTGCTTCGTTTTCATCCTTCTCATCCCTCTCGTCCTCTTTGTACATTCCGATCGTCCATGGGTGTGTGACTACCCGGGGCTGGCCAAGTGGCACTGCCTGCAAGCCTGCAAGAAGCCTGCGAGCTTGTCTGCAGGAAACCGTATTTTTGGCCTTGAAATTACTGGATATCTGGAACATGGAGCCTGGTGACATTTGGCGTTCACGGAAAGCTGCTCATTTATCGGACAGAACGCAACTAAATTCAGAGTACAGTATCTCTAAAATCAATACAACCCGTAAATAGAGGGACTCAAGCTCTCATGCACTCTTGCAGGACTCTTTCCTATTTGGTACGGTTTGATGTGTTGTCGTTGTCTTTGTCGGTCTCCACTGCCAACGCAACAGCATTACGAACGGACTTGGCTTAAAGGGAGCACCTTGCCCGGTCTTCTCCTCACACAATATCCTTTCCTCTCACAGACCCCCCGCCGTTCTCCACGTCTTTCTGTTTTCATCCATCCTCTGTCGCTTTTTACTCCTTTTGGTTGCTCGTTTTGTAATGCTTTATCAACCAGTCGGGCAGGCAGAACATACGGCGAGCGCAGGTTGACCACAAAAAAGCAGGTAAAGGTAGCATAAAAGAGAGAACCTAGAGATGGCCTCGTCCTTCATCAAAATAGCGCTACATTGACGTACACCAGAGTCTGGCACGGGACGATGGCGTCGGACCGCATAGCGTGGAGCCCATGGTGAGGCAAAAGTGTTTCTTTTTTTTTTTTCTTTTTTTTTTATCCACCTGCCGCTTTCTTCAACTAGTCGCCTAGCTACCCTCTGCCTTATCGACGGCCGCCCGCATGTAGAATCGTCTCATTCTTCCCCTTGTGTGCGCGGGACTTTTCGTCCTTGCATCCGCTGTTGATGCAGGTTGATGCAAGCGGAATAGTGTATTATGCTGGTCCGTCTCTCGCCCGTTTTCTCAGCCCTCACTCGGTCCTCGCTCGCAAAGAGACGTTTAGCTTTTGCAACCCGTCGTTTAACCGTCATCACCAGTGTCACTTCTCACTCAAGCCAAGAGCCTCCCTCTTTCCACAGCCCTCACGGCCCTTTATAGCCCCGTAAGGATAGACACGGGCACTGTGACAGGCGCCACCACGTCTGTTCGCCTTGCCCGTGCTCATTCTCCGTTGCACCATCTGTCTCCGTCCTCTGCGACATTGTTCACAGCCCCCCTCGTTCAATTAGGACCCCTGTTCCCAGGATCCTGGTAACAGCGGCCACTATGTGCTCTGGACTTGTCCCATGCACTTCATATTACTGCACGGAGCAATACTGGACGCTAAAGAAAAGAAAGAAAATAGAAAAAAGCAAAAGGTGCTGGCTGCCACGCGTGCTCGTTGCATCGTTAAGCCCTGTCTCTTATATCTTCTTTTCTAATTGTCTTGGATTCTTGCCCACATAATACCGAGAGAGTCTAGTCTGCAGGTCAGTGTGACCAGGGAATAATGAGCAAGGGGTAATGAGGCAACGGGACACCCAATTACCGTCTCTCATCATTTTCTGCTTCGGTTCTTTTCTGCTCATCTTCGCACAAACTGACAGCCTCGACAGGATTAGCCTCCTGTCTGCACATAAGACCAATACCAAGAGCATGCCTCACGACAACGGCCGATTGGGCATTAAATAAAGTAACTGCCTCTGCTTTTCTTGCAACGTTTTATTACGGGCTCCTCTCGCTTGACCTTTTACCCTTCCATTGACTTTATTTTGTTTTTTCTTGTCCTCCTTCGCTCCCTCCCCATTCTCCGTTTCTCACTCCCTCCTCACCTCTTTCACCTGCCTAGCCTCTGATCTTCCCGTCATCGACAGGGCTCATCCCTGCTCTCTGCCCTTTGCCATACCCCATACGCCGTGCCCTCACCCCTCCTTCCTTCTTCCTCCGACGTCTGTCCGACGTTCTGCGTTGTGTCGTGGGTCATTCCTCAGTCAAGACGACGAAAACCAAAAACAGAACCAAACAATCTTCAAAAAAAAAACCTTCAGCGTGCGACAACCGCGACGCCTTGCTTCGTCTTGTGTTGCCCCCTCTCCATATATTTACCACCCCGTCCTGTATTTTGCTGGCGTCATTGTTGGTTGTCTCCCTCTTTTTGTCCTCCTTTTCTCTTGCAAATGACCTCTCGAAAGTCTTGTTTAAGTTCTGACTCAATATAGAGATTGTTTTCATGCAGGCGGCTCATACCCCGACTTTGCCTGTCTCTCGTTTGCGAAAGGACAAATCTCCGTTCTCCGTGTGCTCCGTGCTCCATTTTCAACAACACCTCATACGGAAACAAACTTTCTTGCCTTTGCTCAGTATTACGAGTGAATGAACTCTGTACTCCGTACAATATACCATGTCCTCCGTGTTATTGCTCCGTATCCATTGATTGATCGCCGTCCCCACGTTTGTATTGTCTCCCCTGCTCCTTGCCTTTACCTCGTTCTGTGTCACAAGCAATACTCAGACTCTGATTTGTTTTCACTGCCTTGCTCCCTTGCCATCCGCTTCCTCGCCTTCCCTTTTTAGAGTCGTTGTTTGATCTCAAGTCGGGTCTATTTTCGTTTGATGGTTCATTACGCAATTGTATCCGCGTTTTGATTCATTTATTTATTTTTTGTCTCAGAGGAACGAAGAAGGCTAACGGGCCCAGCGGGCCAGTCAGGCCATTCTCTTTTATCTTTTTGTTTTGTCTTTTCTTACCCCGTGTACTCACTCACGCCGGTCAGTCGGCGGGAGCGCCCACTTTCAGCCGTATGCGGAGAGCCATGGAACGTATCTTTCTCTCTCTCCTCTTTTCTTGGTCTTTCTCCTCAGCACTGTATTTCCCGCTTTTAAGCCCATTTCCTATTTGCATATTGTTATGCCGTCGTTCCAACTCATCCCGTCTCTTTTATTTCTCGTATGCTGGGTTTCTTCCCTTCTTCCTGATTTTCGCCAGTCTTGCCACGAGCGTGGATTGGTTACCGAAGCTCCCTTTATAAAATTTACATATTTTCTTCTCTCGATTGCTTCCCACAAGCCTGGTTTTTGGGCGGCTGGCCCCGCCGTTGCGTGACAAAAACACACAGGCATTTGAGGCCAGACATGGCTTGGCCCATATTGAAATGGCTGAGTGGTCACTCGGCGTACCACCCTCCAAGTAAGTTTGAGAAACAAGGCGGCTCAAGGTCCTCGGGGAGAGCTAGATCCGGCCAGGGTGCCCATGGCCTGCTTGATGGCGTATGTCGTTGCAGTCTTGACGTTTTTTCTGGCAGCTTGTAAGCCTATTCTGTCTTTCTTTTCTTTCTTTTCGTTCTTTTCTTTCTTTCTTGTTGTGGTAAGAATATCGCGCACGGCCGCCCGCCGTCGCTTACCCTCTCCTACTCTAGTTTGCTGCGAATTCGAGGTCCGTGTTGCTGCATATTGCTGTATATTGCATGGCCGGAACAGAGAAGAAGAAGAGGAAAAAAGAAAAAAGGGAAAAAATGCAACCACCCTCGGCCAATGCAACAAAACTCAAACAAACACCACTCAAGTCAAGGCCATGCTTTCCTGTCCCATCTTGCCGAGAGGGTGTGAAAACAGGTCAGAAAGTCCTGGCCCTCTCTGCCTCTCACCATTGTGGCGTTTCTGATCCACAGCATCTCCTCTTTCAAAAGGGCTAGCGCGAGATGCGCGAGGACGGCGAACAGTCCAGAACAGGCATCTAACAAGAAGGACGAAGGAAGAGTATCGCCCACGAGACCTTTCTTTTCCACTCATCACTCAGCACTCGTCATTAGTCACCTGGAAAGTCCTTTGCCGTATCGCCATTGCCCCGTCTTTCAGTACCTTGGGCCTTATTTTATGTTATTTTTAGGTACGTCTCGCTTTCTTCTTTCTGTTTTCCGTTCTTTTCCTCTTGTCCTTTTTCCCCGTTGGCCTCCCGAGCCTACATTGCTCACCGCATCGACCTACGTTTGTATTGTGGACCTTTTCTTTTTTTATTATGGAATGGTTTTCCTGCATCGGGGAGCACAACGCACGATGTGTGCAGGCGTTCCGCGAGTGCGGAAGCACAAGAATAGGAGTCCAGGGAGATGCTCAAGAGAAACGAAAGAGGCCAGACAAAATCGTAAAAGGGACATTCGTAAAAAAAGATAAAAAAAAGAAAAAGAAAAGAAAAGAAAAGCGCCAAGACAACATACCGGAGACCACAGACCTGCCACCGCACGCCAGGGCCCCGGGACTTTTTGTCCTCGGGTTCTTGAAAGTAGGTCCTCTGGTCCTGTGAGTGCATCCGTCCCCAGCGCCGCAGCGACACAACAGTATCCTGCCAACGCGCCATTGGTATTTTCTGCTGGCTGAGCCACCGCGCACCCGCGATGCACTGCACTGACAAGTGATTGAGACAGCACTAAAGTACATGTGCCGTCTGTGTTGCGCCAGCGGCGCAAGTCTGTCTCTCCTCTGCTTTAAGAGTAAAACCCAGAACCTGGTCGCCGAGTCGAGTCGGCTCGGCTTTGGTCATGAACTGGGAGGAATGACAGGAAAAGAAGGACGAAAAGAGGACCGTGGGCAGGGCGGACTTGGACTTGCAGGTCTTTCGGTCCCTCAAGAATGATTTGTCTGGGTCTGGGTCTTGACTCTGCCTCTCCGCGCGCGGGTTGCGTATAGCCAGCACCCCTGCTGCATATCGCAGACCTCTCACGCCCGGTTTGGCTCTGGCAACAATGTGTCAACGGACATGACAGTCTCTTTTATCTTGTGCCGTTGGGTAATTCGTAATTGTTAAGTTATGTAACTGTCTCCCTGGTCCTTTTCTGCCTCCGCTGAAGACGACTTTATGCGGTTCCCGCATGCATGCCAATTCTCTTATTTTATGTTTTTCTTCCCATGCTGAGCACCCATGCACACACCATCCACATGACACGCACGGGCAGCGGCCAGCCGAGTTGGCCGTTTTCTCTATGCTCAAGTTTGAAGAGAAAAAAGGAGGCTACGAGACGCGGTATTGGAGACACTCTTTCAGTGACGACACCTCCGCAATCGCTCTCTCTCCTCTGGAATTTTGAAATTTATTTTGTATTTAGGAGGTGCCAACTTGACGAAAACCGGGTTGCTCTTATGTTTCTTCAACCCTCTCTCGCCAATAATTTACTGGGCACGCTGGAGAAGAACCGAGCTTTGACTTGTGGTTGAGTCTCATGTTTAATTATCATGGGCGGGGTCGAGAATAGAAAAAGAGGACAGAGGTCAGGGTAGGCAAGGTAGGGGCGTTTGATTGTGCAACAGGCAGCGTGAGCAACTGTTTTTTGCCATTCGACGAAAGAAAATACGACAGCAGGGATGACGAAAGGCGTCGACCGTTGATATCATGGCAGCAGTAGCCCGAGCAGTGTTTTAGAGAGCCCGGCCAGGCACAAGCATTGGCCTTTCCCGGTATCAAAGCAAAACGAAGGATGCGTTTCTCGTATCCTCCTCTTGCATCTGCCTTCCAATGATCCTCGTCACGATCCTCCTAGCCTCGACAGAAATTCCTTGGCTACCTTGCCCGCCGCTCCCTTTCTCTTGTTCCTTTCTCTTGTTCCCTTTTTCCTGGTTCCCTCCTGTGTCCCCTTGCACTGCATGTTTTGCAGAGGCTTGCACAGCAGCCTTACACAGCATACTCCTCGAGGCTTGGGTCGTGATGGTCCACTCCCTCTTGCTTCTTCCTTTCCTTGCCTTGTGTTTGTCCGCCTCGTACGCTTTCTCTGGTTTTCGTGACGGGTCGTACCTCTCCAGCCAAGTCAATGCCATTGCCGTGAATCCACACCGTTTGCCAAATAGAGGCGCATACCTCATGGTGGTGCATGTTTCGGAGCTTCTTTCTTTGCACCGGCAGCCTATGAAGTTTTGATATCAGTCGTTGTTCTGTTTGCGCAATAAAGCGGCGTCGGTGTCGTATTTCGTCAGGAGGAACCGAATGTCTGCTTGTATCTTTGCGTAACACGTTTTCTACGTCGGAAACAGGTATCTTCACTTGATGACTAGAATCTGCCGTGAATTTCCTTGTACAAAGCCGCGACCACATTGGCCAGCAGTGATTTTGTTCACCGAGGTCGATGCTGCTGTTCTTCTTAGTGGAGATAGCTTCGGGCGACGTGTTGAAGTAGAAACCGGGTCGGCCATGTGTTCCTGCCGACCTCCGTAGATGAGGCTTGCTATGCTGGTAGCCATAGTAATCACACACCAAAGACGTCGAGATTCTTGTGTGCAATATCCGTCCAGTCAGCCGCGCGGTCCTGGCGCTGGCCCCGGGGGCCCACCTCCACAAGGGCCCGCACGTAGTTGGCCACGTCCTGCATGGCTTCTTGCTGTGGCGATGCGTAGTCTTGGATGTCGAGCACGAGGCTCGCCACGCGGGGATCGTTTCGGGCCCGCACACGGTCTGCGAACTGGGCAACGCGGGTGCTCGTCGTGGCCGAGTGATCTGGGTCGTCGGGCTGCGCATCCCACAAGAACGCGCGAACGGGGTTCCAGAGCGGGCCCGGCACGACGCCCGAGAATTCCCAGTCCAGGACCGCCGTGATGCGGCCAGTCTTGCCGTCTTCGTCCGTAGCGGAATAGAGGAGGTTGGCAAAGTGCAGGTCTTTGTGGGCCAGCACGAGCCGTGTCTTTGCGAGCTGCCAGCAAGCCGGGTGCTCCGACGCGGGGCGCTCCAGCAGTTCCGCAAAGGCCAAGAGTCGCGGCACGAGACGCGCACGCAAGCCCGCCAGAGACTCATGCAGCCCGATCAGCTTGGCATAGTGCCGCACTTGGGCGGCCACCAGGGCTGGCCACGACGGATACGGGCTCGGAGGTTGAGGCTGTCAATGGTCTCCCGGGCGGCCACAGATGCAAGCTGCCTGTCTGCCAAAACGCCTCGTCGACAAGGCGGGCGGGCAGCACGTGCCCGTCAACAATGTTGAGCCCGCCAATGTGCGACCACGGTTCCTCGTTGCCGTGGAGAGTTACAAGCAGGTCCATGATCTGGTCAAAGACGGCATCACGCTGCTCTGCCCCGAGCGACGGCCAGACATCGCACAGGGCCTCGCCGCGTGCCCGCGACAGCAGTGTATACTCGTGCTGCAGCGGGTTGTCGAGCGTGTCGTCGTAGGCCACGACGCTGGGAATCGGAATGGGGGCCAGCGCGGCTCCTCGCTTTGACTGCTGGGCCACCCAGGCCATGATGCCGACCTCGTTTCGCGTCTTGATGCCCGGCAGGTGGTTTCCAGAGACGCGGAGGATCAGGTCCCTTGCCTGGTTATCGGTGAGGAGTGCGTCCTCACAGGCGATGGCCACCTTGTCCGCCGGCACTGGAGCCTCGAGGCGAATCCGGTAAATGGCATGGTACGTCGCCGTCACGTCTGGGACGGTGATCGTCTCGCCTTTGGCAGGCCCAAGCTCGCGAGTAGCTCGTGGATGTGCTCCAGCGGAATGGGCGCAGGCAAGTACTCTTCGGGGGCCATATGCGCCATGGTGCCGTCGGTGGCTCCTTGTATGGTGTCTCGTGGCTGAGGCTGGAATTGAGCGGCATGGCGATGCTTTTGACGTCGTCGAGGGAAAGGGGGGAAGGGGCGAACGGCGATTGTTCGTCGGAAGAAGGCACGAGGGCCATTGTACGAATGAGGCAGGTGCACAACAGGAACACGTTGCCGCTGCTTATCACCGGAGGACGCTACCGTGTGCTAAGTGCGCCGGACCGGACGACCGCGACGAAGGATGCTCGTCTGTCGATGGGTTGGAATACGGTGTATACGGTGTGCGCACGTCCACGTCATAACGACAGCTGCTATCTGCCCATGTGGCATTTCCCGCCTCGGGAACGAGAGGTACAAATATGGCCAATTGTTGTTACTGGCGATTTATGATCTGCCGGTCACTTGAAAGCACAATTTGGGAGTTTATCAGAGTCGATCAAGAGTCAAAGTCAATCAGAGTCAGAGTCAACCAGTGTCAGTCAGATCACATTTATTACAAGGTGTGGAAGGTATCAGCCTCGCCTTTTCTATTCGCACCAGCAGGATCGCACCAGCAGGAGAGCGAGTGTGTGCAAGCACTGCGAGTAGACGTGTTCGTTTTGAGAGCGATGGGCTGAAAACGGCAGAAGATGCAGACCAACAGCCAATCAACCGTCCGCCTCATCCGTCGACTTGGCGCGCCACGCGCTGGCTCTCCTTTCTCCTCGTTTCCTCCAATGGGCAGTTCCTCGAAACGGCTCGAATGGCATGGTGGGGGAGGGGGTCGAGCAGGGGCTGGTTGGAGAGACAAAAGACAGCAATGGACACAGCAACGATGCAAGACGAGAGGTGCTGAAGCTCCTGTCCTTGAGGAGTGAACCCGTGCTTTTCTAGAGGAATCCCTCGCAGCCCATTCAAAGCCGACCACGTCCGTTCTCATTCACAACGGCCACAGTCAACCTCCTCGGCGTGCATCTTGCATCTTGCCTGGCGTTTCTCCCTGCCGGTTTAGCCTCTTGCTTTTCTTCTTTTTTGTTCAGTCCTAGCTCTGCTACGGCCGGGCTCCTCACCCCCACGCCTGATCTCTAGCTCACTTCCCCTTCTCTACCCATTCCTCTTTCTTCCGTTTACTTCGTATGTCTCTCGTTTGTGTCTCCAGGGTCGGGTGTTCCTATTTTATCTCGGATTGTCTCTTGTGCCGCCTAAACGGGCTTGAAAAACGGGGCTCCTCTGGCCTGTAGCGTCCGCCCAGGGGAGAAAAGGTCACGCAGGACAAGGCACAGGGGAGCTGCGGCGTTGCTGCGTCCTTTGGCTCCACTTGGCCGGGGTTGCAGCGGCTGCGAGGGGAGGTCGATCGTGGATCGTCAAAGACGATGAAGAGGGTGAAGGGTCAAAGGGTTGTTCAGAGCAAAAGAGAACAAGAGAACGGGTAAAATATAGGGCGCTGGCGCTCAATGGGACCACGGGGCAATCATCTCATGTTTCTGCTGCATGCCGCAGCTTTTCGAGAGAATGGAACGGAAAACGGCTTCGAGCAACGAATTACGTGCAAGAGAAAAGGGTGAATTGGGAAAATGAAGCCCAAGCGGCCCAAAGCCCAAGAAGCTCTCAAACAGCTCCAGAGCCAAAGCTGTCAGCAAATTGTGCACTGATCACGAGCACGGGAAGCACTGCAGTTCAGTTCTGACGTGGCATGCGATTGGGCTCTCGCTTTCTGTCTCTGTTCGGTCTCTGTTCTGTCTGCCTTTTCGCCTTTCCTCGTTCTCTCATGTTTCCGCCACGGCCTCCACTCTGCTGCATAAACCTCACCTGCAATACTCCGTACATGTACGCAGTCGGATAGCCCACGCACATCCCACTGGCACATCCACCGCGTTTCTTCCCCTTCTCCCCTCCACTTTCTCATGCCCCCTCCCTGCGTCAAGCCATCCATACGCCGCTGCTTGTGTTGTCGTACACGGAGATGAGAGGCACTTCCTATTACCTCTTGTTTGCACAGCAGCCCGCCCCTCTTTTTCTCTCTTCAGTCTGTCCCTTCCCTACAGCGTGCATTGTGTCCAAGACCACTGGGGAGGGGTTGTGCATGTGTTGTGTGATCTCTGCGCTGTGCGCCCATTATCTAGGAGTATCTGATGCCCCGGCGTACGTGTGCTCGTGCTTGTGCTCGTGCTCGACTGACAAGGGAATGTAGGCAAGGACTGAGTACAGCTCGTGCCCGTGTCTCTTGTCCTCCGAGCAGCCGTGAGCTGAGACAATGCCCCCGCTTCGTCGTAAGTCATTGGGGGTAAAGAAAAGAGGGCGAGAAGGCGAGCATCGCCCCAGAGATGGAGACCAGGGGGGAGGGTCTCAGAGGGTCCACGATATGCAGGAGTCGCGGATAGGTTAAAAATAAGAAGAGCAAACGGATGGGCCAAGGACGGCTTTGTAGCACGAATTTCACAGGGAAGCAGAAAGACTTATCTGCATGCATCCGCGCCTAACAAAAACAGCACCGGCCAACGTGCAATCTTGTTAGTCGTCGTTTGGCGTCTGTTGTTGCTCCGTCGTCCAGTCTCGTCGAATCGAGCGTCTTGCCCATTCTCTCGCCTCTCGCGGTTTGGACTTTCCCTCTTCCTTTCTTCTTTTCTTTCTTCTTTTCTTTTTCTTCCTTCTCTTTTCTCCCTTTCTCTCCCATGTCCTCCAGGGCAGCAACGGGCCATTGGCATTTCCGTTGCTCAGCCCATACAAATTCCATGTATTAAACAGAACCAGTCGAGAGAGCTTCCTCAGCAAACACGCCCGCACAAACAGCACCCTTCATCAACACCGGCCTCTCAGCTCATCTTGTCCGTGGCCCTTGTCCATTTCTTGACTCCACCACCGCCAAACATGTCGCAATACTACCCTCGCCGCGACCGGGAGCGCGAGATCAGCGCCAACATGGACAGCGCCACCGAGTACGCCAAGCTCTACCAGCGGGCTCAGCGCGCCGCCCGCAACGGCAGCTCCTTCTCGCCGCCAGCCTCACCCGCGTACGAGTTTGCCCGGCAGCGCACATGGCCTGGGCCGGCACACAGCGGCAGCCATAGCGGCAGCGGGGCCGGGAGCTACGAAGAGAGGGAGCGCGGCATTCCCATTCGTGAGCGAGACAGCTGGGACCGGGAACAGTACGATCACGATTGGCATGCACAGGGCTCGTCGCCTCGGACGCCCCGGACGGCAGGCATGACAAGTGGCAGCAGCACTGGTGGCGGAAGCGGGTCCTACGGCCGGCGTGAGCGGGACCGGGAGCTGGCCGAGTCCCCTCGGTACGGCGGCTACGATCCCCGGACAAGTCCGCAGCACCGCGACCGGGATCGCCAGCACGACCGGGAATGGAAGCGCGAGAAGGAGAGAGACCGCGAACGGGACCGGGAGCGAGAGGTGCGTGAGCGAGAGCGGGAGAAGGAGCAGGAACGCAAGCGTGACCGCGATGTCTGCCGCCAGCGCATGCGGTACGCGATACAGGGCTTCCCGCGTCGTCTGCGGGCGTACCTGGAGCCCGTTCTGGGCAACCAGCAGGCCATGGACCACGCCATAGACATCTTTATCAAGCTCGACCAGGACGCGCGCTACCTGACCCGCAGCGCGGGCGCGCTGCTTGAGAGTCTGACGGCCGTGGCCGAGGACCAGGCCAGCGGCGGCAACGGCACAGGCCTGGACGACCCACCAGTCAAGCGCATCAACCAAGACGGGTCCACGACGGAGGACTCCTCGGAGGACTTTACCACGACCGAGGAAAGCAGTGCGCTTGAGGACTCGGAGACGGCAGCCGAGTCAATGAGCTCCGACTCGGACTCGGATGACGACGAGCAACAGTTTGGCGCCTTTGGCAACAGCGACATGCCCAGCTTCAGCAGCCGGCGGCCGAGCGTCGTGGGTGGCAGCGTTGTCGGCGGCATGGGCCGCCGGCGGAGCAGTGCGGGGCAGCGCCATAATAGCGGGAGCGGGCCGGACCACCAGCGCAAGGGGTCCAACAGCACGGCGACAGGCCGCGAAGGGCCGGGTCTCAGCAGCCAGAGCAACGGCGGCAGCAGCAGCAGCACGGCGCCGCCGCTCATGAACTGGGCGGGCTTCCGTCCCTACGCCCTCAGCAAGCACCCCGACAGCGTCAACGACCGCCGCAAGTCGTTCTTGGCCTTGACGCAAATCATCAGCGTCACCTTGCTGGCCTCGCTGGGCGTCGATACCAGCGGCGGCTCCAGCGGCAGCCGCGCCCGCCTGTCGACCCGTGGACTGCTTGCTGAGTTGCTGCGCGTGCTCCAGCCCAAAGACTATCGCGCCTACTTCCGCGCGGCGGCCCGCGTCATCTTGCTGCCGGATGGTGGAAGCATTGTGTCGCGTTCGCAGCCACCGGACGAGATGGCCCTCGAGGCGCTTGAGCGGCAGCTGCTGGGCACGGCCAAGTTCGTGCCGGGCGTCATGTCCTCGTCGTCGGGCTCCTCGTGCCCCATGATGGCCTGTCTGACCTACACATCTGGCAGCCACGGCACCATTACACTCTACCGCCTCGACATGGCACCGCCCGGTAGCATAACGGGCGGTGGCAGCGAGGGCTGGCCCCGGCGCATCACGCCCGTGTCGGCCATGACGGGCGTGCCCAAGGAGCTGCTGCGGCGCACGGCACGCTCCATGCCCCCGTCTCGACGCACGGTCCTCAAAGTACTCCCGCCCAGCGACAAAGACAAGGACAAAGACAGCGAAAAGGACAAAAAGGACAAGAAAGACAAGAAGGACAAGAAGGACAAGAAGGACGCGGACACAAAGGACACAAAGGACAAAGGAGACAAGGAAAAGCCGAGCAGCAGCAACGGCGCCTCCAAGAGCCCGCGCCTGCGCTGGGTCTCGCTGCCGGCCGACACCATTGCCGTCCCCGGCCTTGGTTACAGCCCCAACGTCGACCAGCCCGCGCTCTCCGCGAGCTTCTGCGACGCCCTTTCCATCACGCGCGACGACTTGAACATTGCCCCCGGCACTACGGCCAACATTGTCAACGCCACCGTGCCGGCCATGCTGGGCTGGCTGCACGTCCGCGCGGCCTACCTGACCGGTGTCGAGTTTGGGGGCACCGAGGTCCAACGCAACAGCAGCGGCAGCACAGCGACTGCATCCGTAGCCGGTGGCCGGGACAATGCCAAGTCGTCGCCGTCCAAGGACCGCTATCGTGACCGGGACCGCGACTTTGACGAGACAGCGTCCATCTCAACGTCTACCACCGTTCCTGCGCGCGGACGCATCCGCCGTATTGTGCGGTGGAAGCATGGCCCAGCGCCGATTGAGCACGAGGGCCGGGAGCCTACGATTGTGGTGCTGCATCCGAGCCGCGGTGACTGGGTGACGGCTCCAGTGTACTGGACTGACACGAAGGAGGACGACGACGATTAGTGGTTTGTTGCAGTTTTTGGTTATAATTTTGGTGACGGATGCTTTATTTTACGTTTCTTGCATAATGACATGGCGCAGACTTTGGATGAGTGCGTTGGGATGAAACGGATTGGGCATGGTCTTTTGTTTTCTAGCCTTTTCTTCCCACTTCTCTCTCTCTTTCCGTTCACTTTTATACTCTTACAGAAAGACAAGAAAACAGTAATATAGGACAATAACGCAATAAAGACGAAAAACAAAACAAAACAAAAACAAAAACAAAAAAATCATTAAACATGCTTTCTACCTTTCAACGTTCCTTTGCTTTGGCTCTGTCCTTTGCAGTTTATTGCCCTTTTTATTTTCCGGAACAGGGTCCTTTGTTTACTTTGTCGAGGCCAGGCGCAGCACAATCAAAGGCAACAAAGAGGATTCCAAAAGAGGTCCTCGGTCGTTTGTATGGAGCTGCGAAATAAAGAGGCCATCAAATGCAAAGGCATCGACAAAGATGATATGGCCTTTGTAGAAACCGCTGCTGCTTTTTGTCTCTGCATCTCATCTTACACTGCGGGCTCGCGTTTCGTCAGATTGTTTAAGTAGACGATGCCCTCCCAAAAGAAAGCTAGCCAAAGATGAAGCTCGCCATTTCTGTGTCACTCCTTTCTCTATCCTATTGTCATCACCTGCTGAGCAACCTGGCGTTGTCTCTTTTCCCGCCGTTCATTTCTCGTCGTTTAATACAGTTTCCTACAAATTTAGCTTTGCTGTATTTTCACTTTGTCAAGTCTCGAATCCAACCTCGAAACTCTTTCCAGATACTTTCTGATCCTCAAAATCTACATCGCCAACGCCATGTATAACCACACTTCCTCAGCCCTTTTCAGGGCTTTTTGAAGCCAGCCCTCCCCGGTTCGAAACCCAATCAACCCATCATCTCTCGCGGCAATGTCTACTGCGGTAAAGACTTTTGGAGCCGCTCAGCGGCCTGGTTTGCCATGCAGCAACAGACGCTGGAAAAGCAAAAGAAGCAGCAAGAAGAAGAGGCCGCCAGCAATGCCGTCAAAAGCTCCAAGAAAGCAAATACGTCTCGCAGGGCGGCATCGACTGTCGTGCCGACGCGCATCCAGCCGTCTCGTGCTGCCAAGGCCAAGAACAACAAGCGCAAGGCCGAGGAGATGGACAACACTGACGAGACGATCGCTCCGGCTGTCAGCAAGAAGGCCAAGACAGGCCAGACGGCCACGCCAACGGCCGAGGAGGACTACACCCTCGACCCGGCCTCTGCCAAAATGGCAATCCACACGTTCCAAGAGAAGATGGACACGCTCCTCGAGGGCAGACGGGACACCCTCGCCCGCACCTGTTTCTGGTCCACGGCCATGGCCAAGCCGCCGGCGCCGTCCTCCGTGCCCTGCGTGAACCACTGGTGTCCCATTGTGGCAGCTCCGCTGTCCTGCAATGACAACAAGTACTGCTCCCACGGCATGTCGCTCTCTTCCTCGTCTTCGTCTTCGTCGTCGTCATCGACCGTCTCCTCGTCCTGCCCAGTTGCAGTCATGGCACCGTCCCGGACATTGCAGCTCATGGGCCCGCCACGCACACCTTCTCCTACACCGTCAACGTCAACGTCGTCGAGCAAGTCGACGACGGCGGCGGGTGCTACGTCGCCCATGACCCCCCCACCCATGGCATCTGTCCGGTTCCAGGCCAAGCCGTTTGCCGAGCAACAGCACATCCAGGCGCGCACGGTAGAGTTGGCAGGTTTGCGTTTTGCCGTGGACTTGTGCAACGGCATGCTGCGTGTTTGTATGGTGTAGAGGTAAAGAGAGAGAGGGAGAGAGAAACGGGAAAGAAAAAGGAGAAGCTGGCCTTCTCAATTTCGAGCATGGACTGTAGTTTGGGCGTTATGGCTGTGGCTTAATTTCAACACTTGCTCTTTGAAAGTAATACAAGGGATGGGACGAGGGACGAGCGCAGTCCCAGAGAGCCAGTCAGATATCATTTTCTTTTATTCAAATCGATGTTTTTTTAACAAACTCGCCATGCTGCATTGTGCCGTGAGTGCCTCGGTTTGGGCAGTATCCAATGCTAACACCTTTTCGAGTGTTTCCTAGTTGTCCTTTGAGTTCTTTGTTATTCTCTCCACCCTCCCCCCCCTCCCAACCCCAAAAATCTCGTCCTACGCCTTCTCCTTGTTCTCCTTCTCGTAGTCGGCCACCGAGACCAGCCGGCCCACCACCAGGTACTTGCTGTCAAACCGCTCCTCCCAGCCCTGCAGGGCATCCAGCATCTCCGGCGTCATGTCGTCCAGGGGTCCAGCGGGCCGTCCAGGTCCTTTGTGAGCATCTCCTCGTCAAACGAATGCGAGCGAGACCGCGGCTGGCGTCGCGGCCGGCAAAGTTCTCGTAGGGGCCGCCGGGGCCGTAAAAGTTGCGGCCGGACGAGACGTCGAAAACGCGGCCGCGCACGGCCAGGAACACAGGGCGGCCGTCCTTGCCGTCAAAGGGCAGCAGCGTGTGCGGTGTGTAGGTACGGAACACGGTGGCCGGGGGATCCTTGGGGTACGAGGGCGGCGGCGTCGGGCGAAAGATGGCGTAGAGGGTGTAGAGGACAATGGCGGCGAGGAGGACGTTGAGGGGTGTAAAGAAGCCGGACCTAGCAATGTTAGATGTCAGGATAGCTGTCTTCAGTATCGACAGGGTTGGGGGGGTCTTTGTAGAGATTCGCAACCTACACTGCCTCTGCGGTGCCGTGCTTCTGGGCCTCTTGGGCCATGCGCTGCTCGACGTAGTCCATGCTGGCGATATCTGGGCCGATGTGGCAGTCGATGTCGGGTGAGGAGGTGTCTGGGCTGGAAGAGTTGGGAGTTGGCGATGGGGCGTTTGTCTCGTTTGTCTTGTTTGTCTTGTTTGTCTCGTTTATTTCGTGGTCGCTTTGGAGAAGAAAGAGAATGAAAGACTGGGGAGAACTGGGGAACAGAACGAGGTGCCGAGTATGTGAGACGGAAACTGCGGGACGCGATTATCCGTTGTTTGCTGTTGGGGCTCGTCTTGCGTTACTTCGCTGGGATCGCTGCGACAGATTTCCGGCCAGAGTCGCCCCGCTGGCGGAACCTTCCAGGAGCTGGGAAAGGCAGATGTTAGAGGTGCGCCGACCCCTGGAGAAGGGACAGGCGGGCGCTAACAGTCAGTGTGCCGCCTATCGGTGGACAGCATTAGGTAAGCTACTGAAACAGGACCGTTATCAGTTGTGCATATGGACTCGGAATGGCATCACAAGCCAAGGGAGAATCTGATTAGTTTTCTAAATGTAAAAGGCTTCATTATACGCTGTTGGCGAGTTCTAATAAATCCAGAATATAACAAATCCAGAGCCCAAGGCAACAGATCCCAGAGGGGGCAATGGGCTTCTTCCAGACCATTGCCATTTCCCTGCCTTTGTCTATGCGGCCTGTGTTCGGCATCGGCCACGGCATCCGATGCTTCGCTCTTGACATGGGCCTCAGGAGCCTTCTTCGGTTCTGCAAAGGCCACATACTTGGTGTGGCTGCCGACCGCCACGACCGGGCCGCGCGTGCGCACCGGCGAGTCAGCAGCCGCAGCGTCGTCGTCCTCGCGGGCCTCTCGTGGCCGTTGCCGGATCTCAATCGACGTGTAGGCCAGCGACCGGCCCACACGCTGGACCCAGGCTTCGATCTCAAGCTCGTCGCCCGCACGCGCCGCCGCCACGTAGCTCACGTGGATGTCGACGCTGACGCCCGTCTGGTGGCGTCCCGTGGCGGCGGCAATGGCCATGCCGCCGGCCCAGTCGACGAGCGCGGCCGACACAGCGCCGTGCAGAATGTGCTTGGAGTTGACGTGGATAGGGACGACAGGCAGGCGCGCGAGGATGCGACCGCCCGAGGTGCTGCTGCTGCCGACATCCTCGCGGCGAGCATCGACGATGCGGATGCCGCTGAAAAAGAGGTTGTAAATCGGCGAGTTGGGCTGGATGCCGGCCCAGTGGGTGCGGACATGCACGAGGGTGGCTGCAGGGTCCATTGGGGTGATATGTGCTGTATCAAAGAAAGGATGTGAATATTGTGAGAGACGGTCGGATACCCGAAGCAGACTTTGCTGTGGTTTTGTGCCTGTAGTTTTTGGGAGTCATTGGCGCCTTTCGCCCAACAAAAAGGACTAACACCGAAAAATATTGGGTATAAGAGCCGAACCCACAGCCCCAAACAAGAACTCAACACAATTCGCGATAACGCAATGACCGGCAGTGTTTTTAAACCATGCGTGTATTATATTTAAACATAACTAGATGGGACCCTGTGTCCTGTTCTGTTGCCAAACTGTACAAGTACCAAAATTGCAGCACACCAAAAAGAAAAGTAAAAAAAACTCGCAATGTACCAAATCCGATATCCAAAGCACCGCCTTGATCCGTTTCCAATTTCATATGTATCCATTCAACCCAACGTACAAAGTTCCTCATCTACTCTGAACCCATTTTTTCCTCTCCTTGCCCCTGCCCTGCTCTCCTCAGTCTACACGCTTCGTTCGCTTCAGCTTGTTCGTGCCGTGGACATAGTCCATCAGGCCGAACGCGCCGTAGTTGAGGTTAAACTTTTCGTGGTGCAGGTCGTGCATCTTGGCCGCGTTATCAAAAAAGTCGTAGCCACTGTGCACCGTCGCCGTCTCGACCAGAATGAAGGCCATGAACGGCCAGTATGTCAGAATGTGCGAGTGCAGCAGCAGCGGCGGCAGACCGATGGGCAGAATGTTGGCCAGCAGGTGCTCGACGGGGTGCGCGTACTGCGCGGCCAGCGCCACGGGCGCGAGGAACTTGTGGTGCGTCTTGTGGATCGTGCGGTAGAAGCGCGGCTGGTGCAGCAGGCGGTGCGAGTAGTAAAACAGGATCTCACGGCCGGCGCAGCACAGCACAAAGTCACGCGCAAACTCGGCGAGCGTCGGCAGCTTGGCCTCGATGCGCAAGCCCAGCAGCTTGTTTGCCTCGTCGGCCGGGTCGCCCGCCAGCAACGCGAGGCCGGCGGTCAGCGCCGTCGACATGGCATTGTTGCGGATCACGATCCACGCGCAGTGACGAATGTCGGCGGCCGTGGGCTGTTTGGGCGCGGGCTGGATCTTGTGGCGCTCCGAGAACTGCGGCGCAATCCAGGGCAGCGCAATATAGATGCCCGCGGGGACCAAAACGCGAGTGTCTGGACGACGAGGAAGCCGACAATCTCGACGCGCCTCGCGCCATACGTTGCGAGCGTCGTGGCCCAGCGGTCTGCAAACGTGTGTGCAAACGTGTCCACGGACAAAAACGAGGCGATTGTTGTATTCATGGCGATGGTTCTGTGCGCTTGGTACTGCTTTAAGCTCGCTAGTCAGGCAGTGTGACCGTTGCAGTGAATACTCAAAGGATGGTGGAACGTGGAGATGCGACGTCGATGCAACGGTCTCCCATTTTAAAGTCTGGATATTACCTCGCGGCTCTGGCTGAAGCTTTTACTAGAAGCCGGCGATCACAGATGCCTCGGCCCAGCTTTGTTTTCTCAAGATGAGGGGCTCCTTCCCCAGACCAATAGCATGTTGTGGGGTAATTCAGAAAGCAATTTGCCCAGCAGAAAAGAGGCGATGGAGAAGTACGAAAGTAATACATGTAAGTTCGCCACCTAGGGAAGGAATGAGCGGCTCACTGGCTGCTAGGTCGAACTTGGCATCGATCATTCCGGTAGTGGCTCAAGAGCAGTGGTCGATGTAACGGCCAACATCTCGATTTTAAGAATTGCAGTCCTCCGATACAGAGAGCGCCAGGCCTTCAAGTCGCCACCTACAAGCACGAGTACGAGGCGAGGCCGGCAGTCACGGAGGAATGGCTGCCGGACACAGGGCTCAATAAGATATCCTCAAGCAGTAAGATGCGTAAGATATCTGACAAATGCAATTGCCGCTGTGAGGTAAGACAATGGCTAATTTGAGTCTACCCGAGGCCTGGTCATGCAGCAGCACAAGCACTGGCTGCGGGCCTCGTGGAAAGGCCAGAAGAATAGTAAGATATCGTGCTCGTGACGGCGAGATCGTATCAGATGTCTCAAAAGATTCCAGCCTTCGCTGCGCCCCGAACCAATCGTCAGTCCGAAAGCCCGTTTTCACCGAACGGCCCGGACGGCAGGGTGTAATACATATTGCTCAGTGTCCCGTTACAGTCGTTTACAGCGGGTAGTGAGTGTTCTACGCGCGCGCCTTCAGAGGGTTTACAGGGACGGGGCACTCAACGACACCAGAAGCCCTGAGCCAATGGATGCCGCCCACGTCTGCCTGTCACAAAACAGCATGGAAAGAGGGAAATGAATGAGGCGGGTATGGACTCAAGTGAAAGCACAGTCAAAGGAAAACGGCATGAATAGAAGCACAAAGGCGAGCTTGTGTTACCGCAAACGGAGTCCTCTGGCGTTGCACCTAGGGCGTCATGAGAGGCCTGAAGCTGGAATGCCCCATAATTCTATTCACCAGCACAATAGACAGCCAGGCAACTGAAAAAAGTAAAACAGATCCCCAATACTCACATGACAGCATCCTTCTACTTTTGATATATCTGAATCATTCTCTTTTTCCTCGCGCATTTACAGTCTCTTCTTTTTTTTCATTTTCTCGTATTCTCGCTTGTTTGCAGTCTCCCTCTACTTTGTAGCCAACTGTTCTCCCCTCTTCTCCAACACACCAAACAAACCGCCACTTACTTACACAGCAAAGACCAAAGCCTTTTGTATTCACATTCGCCCTTGACATTTCTTCCCCCCGCATCAGGCCCCTCTCTTGCTTCATCCCAACCAACAGACACAAAAAGAGGCCGAAACAGTCTAGGGATCGGGAGACCGAAAAGAAGACAAGGGACAAGCCAAAATCTTGCAGTATAAAACGAGACTGGGGCGGGCAGAACCAACCCAGGAAAACGCAAAAATTCCCCAACATGGCTCCAGAAGCTCACCGCGTCTGGCATCTTTCTGCCTTACTCCTTGCAACGCTATCCTAGCTGCTCTGCCTTTACAAATCTTGGCCAGGCAGCAGACGAGCTGCTGGTTATTTAAGCCGTTCGCCGCAGTTCGCTCACACGGCTCGCCGGTACGCTCCAGGACGCAACGGGCCTCGGTCGTTCGCCTCCCGTGGCGGCGAGGGTCGACAGCCAACTTCACGCTCATGGCCATCCAGCCCGGCTCCGTCTGCAGGCCGAGGGAGACCATTCGGAACTGCCTCACCACTTGCTGGCAGCGCTGTGCCTCGGGCAAGTACTGCGTCGCACAAATGGCCCTTTCGCCTGGGACGGATGCGGCCGGGCTCACCTACGACATGGCAAGATTGTCGACGGCGATTGGCACGAGTGTCAATCAGTAGTTCCAAGCTCGGTCCACGACGGGTCCCCGCTATCTACGGTCCTGTCAGTCACCATGGGGCCGTGTTTCGTGCACCGTGTCATCGTCGACAGCTTCCACCGGCTGCTCGATGGCCGGCCATGCACTTCGTTCAAGCAATCCACTTCGCCAACAACGCCAGATATTCCAAACGAAAGCGGCACATTTTGGTGACGGCGGCGGGTTCATGAGCGGGCACGTCGACCGCAGCTGCTGGCGCCAGCTGAGCGGCCCTAATGACGGCAATCGTGGGCACTTGTCGCCATCGTGTTTGCTCATTTACTGATGTAGACCCGGGGTGCCCTAAAAAGGGGAGGGCGAAATACACGACAGGGTGCAGTGACCCCTTACGACATGATAGCAATGAGTTATGTTCATGTCGGCGTTTGATTTACACTTATTCATCACCAATATTCATCCCATGAATTTTTAGTTTTGTCAAATGTGAAAGAGTCCTTTCCAGTGACATAAATCCAGAGCTTTTTTTTTGAAAGTTAAAATTTAACAATAGTTTTTTATTTTCGTAAAATTTTAAAAAAAAAACAGTAGAGAACATAAACTACATAAAATATACAGACAAGTTCACTATGAGAGAAGAATAATATTAACAAAGCATATCGAAACAAATACAAAGCTGATGAAAGACCGAGTTTTGACGCGGGGAAGATTGCAGAAAAAAAAAAAAAAGTCACCTGGTCCGATGTTTGGACGTGCAAAACGGCAAAAGGAGGGGCTTCCACGGGGATCGAACCCGGGACCTCGTGCATTGCTTTGTATGGAACCCAAAAGCACGAATCGTACCACTAGACCATGGAGCGACTCGGTTGATGGATCTCGGACTTTGCGACTATTATATAGCCACCACAGGCTCCAAAACTAGCGGGCGCATCACGCTGTCGACGATCATCTCTACCACTTTTCTTTATTGAAAATAAAAAATAAAAAATAAAAGAGATCAAAACATTATTAAAAAATCATAAAAAATTAGGACGACAGTTTCGGGGAAGCGATCACACAAATTTACTACTTGCAGCTGCATTCATTCATATATCAAGCACACCGGCGTTGGTCCTTCTGCGTTTACGCGTATGCACCGTCACCATCCACCTTGCAGCATCGCCCCTGAGCCTTCTTCTTCGCTTCCAGTGCGTCCTTTTTTCAACCACCCGCTTGGCCTTGACAGCGGCCATCACCCGTCAATCCGCTTCTCGACCTCCTCCGGTGCCAGTGCAGCCAGACCGTGCGCCCGCCGCAGCGCAACAAACGAGTCGATATCGTACACGCGCTTCTGGCCTGGTGAAGTCGAGATACATAAACGTGTGCACCGATCGCGGATACCGCTTGAACGTCCACCTGTCCGCCAGGCCTCCACCATCCGGTGGCCGTACGCCTCGCCCTCGTCACGGAGGTTGTCCATCTCGCCTGTGCGCACATACGCGTCGGCAAGACCCGGTACCGCTCAAGCGGTGCGTCGAGGGGTGTCAGCCACTCGTGGGCCACAGTTCGCGCAGGGAGGCCACGCGTTTGTCGCGGATCGTCTCCTTGGAGTCGCCTTCCACGACGCCGGCGACGGCATCGGGCACGGAGTCAAGGGCTATGTCGGCAAAGTACTTGATGCGGGCCAGGGCAGGATGGGCGAGCGGTGCAGATCGTGGAAAGACTTGTGCGGCGAGTCGGTGTAGTACTTGTAAAAAGGCTGCCGGCAGCGGGCGGGACCGTGGCATGACCAGGCGCAACGGTATGCTAGCGTCACGCGCGCGGAAATGCATCACAATGGTGATATGGCCGCCGGCCGAGATGCCGCCGAGCGAGACCGAGTCGGGATTGATGTTGAGCTTCTCAGCCGACGCACGAGTCTATCAAAGGTGAGCAAGCAAACTTTTGACGAAAACAAAGAAAAGAAGAAAGGCAGCGTCACGACAGGGGAAATACATACCCAGAGCAGAGCCCGCCCAGGCATCCTCAAAACACTTGCCCCAGAGCGTTTCTGCTTCTCGTCAGCCATTGCAACCCAGCGTATATTGGTGGCTTTCAAACGCCAACAAGAACTCACCTGGACAGTGGCGGTAGTTTGACATCCACAACAGCAACGCCGGCCTCACGCATGCCCAGGCACAGCTGCGCCTCGGTCTGCAGATCGCCCAGAATAAAACCGCCGCCGTGGAAGTTGAGGTGCACCGGGTACGGGCCGGGCCCCGTGCTCAGCCGGGTCGGGGTGGTACACGCGGACAGGGAACTCGGCGCCGTCCTTCTCCGAGGCCAGCCGTGTACGTGGCCACCCGTGGGAACGAGCCGTCGCCCGTGTCGAGCGAGATGAGGTTGCGGAACTGCTCTGGGTTCGCACGGATGTAGTCAATGCCCACGACACGTGTAGAGGCCTTCTTGACGACCTCGTTGAGGTAGTAGTCGATGACATCGTCGTCCAGGCGCGGTAGGATGTGTGCCTCGATGTACTTGGCAGGGTCGAGGGGCTTCGTCCTCGTCCTTGCTCTCCTTGTCGCCGGCTGTTTCGTTCCTTCTTGGACCGCCACCTTGGAAGTCTCTTCTTCCCTTTCCCGGACGGGGAGCGTGGCTATCTGCTCTGTCGCCATAATGGTCGAACTCGGATTGTGTTTTGTTTTGTTTCGTTTTTTGTTACTTCTGTTGGTTTTTGTGAAAGGAGAAAAGGAGAAAAGGAGCAGATTTCACCACGAAGAAACTAAACAGCACGCTCTTGAGAATCTGCCGCGCCATCACCTGTCCTCTGCTCGCCTCATTGTGCCGCCAACCTGCTGCATCTGCTGTTGACTTCGGCCGCACGTCGGACCCCTTCGTGCCCCCAAACGTCGCCGGCAGTGTGCCCCAACAGCCTATTTCCAGAGTTCCAGGCCTCGCACCCCCACTTATACGCGAAGTCCGGCACTTTTCCAGCGCCGTTTAGCGGGCCCTAGCTCCCTCAAAGCTGGAAGCGACCAACTCCGCAAAAAGTCCACCACTGACGAGACGCTCTCAAAACCCACTTGTACGCTATGGAATTGCGTGGCTTGGCATGGATTAATACATACTATTATCAAGATGGCATGAGCGAGAATCCGCAGGATCGTCTTCTTTATATCCTGGGTCTTGTTGTCTTTTCTCTTTTTTTTTAATTCTCAAAAGACAAAAAAATACAGATGCTCTATGAGATAAACAAAAATAAAAAGGTGACCGTTATTAAGATGGCAGCAAGTGAAAATGACAAAGGAAAATATTGAAAGCCCTCAGTGGCAATTCCCTAAAAAAATCGTTTGTATCATGCAAAGGTGGGCAAGAGCTCGTTCACCGACCTGCTGCTCTTACTGCTTCTTTTTCTCGCCCTCGGCGGCTGCCCGCTCCTTGCGCCGCCGCATCACGACCGCAGTTCGTTGAGCAGGCCCATGACCAGCGGCACACCACAGAGGCCAAGCAGAGGCACGTACACGGTCACCTTGTGCTCGTCAGGGAAAAGGTACAGCT
>JADMNF010000182.1:0-68950 GCA_016097085.2 Sporothrix curviconia | reverse complement strand
TTGTAGGCCGGTACAAGACATTTTCCCATCTTTTCCTGCGCTCCTAGCGAATGAAGGGACTCTGGAGCCTGTCGACGTGCCACCGTTATGCGAAACGGTGGTCAAGACAGACTCGGGTGGAGGCAACACGGGACATGGGAAGAGAGGAAAATAAAGTCAAGGCAAATTAGAACGAGGGCCATATCGAGACGCAGAGAAGAGACCAAGAGATACAGAGACAGAGACGCAATGCCACATGGCACAGTTCAAAACCGAGACACACGCTGCGCACGAGAGAGTCGCACCAATCCACACACAAAAAATACAAAGACACCCGCAGAAAAGAAACCAGAGACGGGCGTCACGCTGCTCGCTTCATCTTGCACCCATTGTTGGCCCGCATCAAGAGTATCCAAAATAGCAGAGGCACACTCCGTACATCGAGAACAAGAGGAGAGACAAGCCAGACCAGTCCAAGTCAGGCGAGATCTATGCCGGCTTTCTCCCCCTTGTCCCTGCCACTTTCCAGTTTGGCCGTCCGCTCCATTGCTGCCTTAATGTGATCATGGAGGCCTGCTCCAGTACCCGCCCATCTCCCCTCCCCCCTTGTCATATCAGCTCATCTCGTCGACCTTGCTCGCTCGGACTGTTCGGTTCGCTTGCGCATCTGTGCACCCGTGCATTTCGTTCATCCCGGTCGCCCACGTGTGCTTGACGCCGTGCGCCGTCCATCTACGGCCGATGGCATATGGGCATTATGCCAGTCTGTCTCATCAGCATGTGTGTCTGTGTGTGTGTACGTCGAGTGGTCGAGTTTGACAACTAATCGTGGAAGCTGGTCAAAGTACCTCTGGATCAGGTGCAGGCCGCTCGCCGTCTCGACCACGCCGCTCGTCTCGCCCGACCGCAGGCTGAACGCCGCCTCCTCAAACTCCTTTTGCATGTCGCCCTTGCCAAAGTAGCCCAGGTCGCCGCGCTTGCCGCGCGCTGCTGCAGTCCGACTCGGTCAGCGCCAGATCGCCCAGCGTCGTGTCGCCGCGCTGGATCTGCTGCTCGTAGCCCTGGATAATCGTCCGCGCCTCCTCTTTGCTGCGCGTAATCTCGGCCTCGCGCCAGCTCATCGGCCGCCGGCTCTCGCGGTGCTTGACCAGCAGATGCGCCGCGCGGATCTTGCCGCCGGCCTGCTGCTGCGCGGCGTAGGCGTCAGCACCGCCGGCCGCCGCCAGCATTGCCAGTGGCGCCCGAGTGGTACTTGGCCATGTACAGCTTGAGCTGCTCCGTGTTGGTGTCGGCAGGCGGTTCCCAGCGCGAGGCCTTGTCGACAAAGTTGAAGTAGTAGGGGAGGTTCTTGCTGTTGGAGTGGCGGACCTCCCAGTTGGGCGGCAGGCCGGTTTCTTCCTGGAGGGGGGAGAGAGGAGCATATTAGAATGGGACGAGATTTTTTTTTTTTTTCGCTCCAATGTTCAGAAGCATCACTTACGCGGTTCTCGCCAGACATGGTTGCTGCTGTTTTTTATTTTCTTTGTTGTTGAGGCGGCGACAAGGTCTTATTCGGGTGTAAATTCACTGTCAAGTTGAGCTGCGCAGGATTTAAGGTCGGCGAGAAGCGAGAAGCGAGAAATCAAATTGAGGGGAAATACGCAGGAACAAGGCTCTTTTTTTGGTGATACTACACCAAGTTCGATTTTATCCAGTTTTTGGCGAGAGGCAGTTGCGTAGGAGACGGGATGACAGGCGCTGCAACCCCGGCGACCCAGGGAAAGTAGCGACGAACCAGCGTCATAGGGCCCCTCACACCGCGCCCTGAACAGGACTAGTCTGCTATTAGTGGCAGTGACCGGCGTGGATTCGCCCAGAAATGGAGAGAAATGCACTGCAGCCCGCCTAGGGAGCTGTGCTGGTGTCGCGCGGGGGCGGGGAACGGGGAAATGCTTCCAGTGTATGTACACTACACGTACGAGTAAGATATTATTACATGCCTAGGAGAAGATACGACTAAATCTGTTCGCTGGTTTTGATGGAAGGATCTCATTGTAGGCGTTTATATTGGCTCATGAAGTTGTGCTGGTCAGAAGCTCGCCTGTCTATTCGCACTGTAAAGCTAGCGCATTATTGCTTGTTAGGACAGTGTTTCAAATATTCGCACTGTTTCTTGGGTCATTTTGACAGCTGTATAGATAGTTTGTAGTCCTCGTTTGATGGCCACGAATTACCGCCACAACTGGATTCTTTCAGGCAATCATGAGTTACTATACTGGAAGTGCCCTTTGATTTGTGATGCATATATTGCTTGTGTTTTGCCGCGATATACACCACGCGGCCACCTTTGTTTGCACAGAGGTCTCGTGCAAGTTGGGACAGATAAAACTCATACATTGGTGCACGCTCGCTGGTGATCAAATTGCAAACCTGACAGGGAATGTTAAAGTCCCTGGTTTTGATCCTCAGAAGACCCTTGCATCGGATTTGCCACCTTTGTTTTCCACGGCTGACTCGGGCTTCTGCACAGTTCTGCCTAGAATGTCCACTGAAAACAGCTCTTAGCCCACTAAACCCGTTAGTCATTTGGGCAGAGTTTTAGCGACACAATGCGCTGGCGCAGCAGCTTGTGACTCGTTGCCGCGTGCGGCGAACCTTACCAACCAGAAGCAGTCGCACAAAAAGGCGGTGCAGAATACTGCCGCGCTAAGGCTGCCACGAACGGAGGGAGAGCCCTCTGAATCTTAAAATTCCGACCGCATCCTCTCCCACCACTGTCTCACTCTTCCTCCTGCATCGACAGATTCATCGCCAACTCTGCGCACATCGACCACGCTCGACACTATCGACTTTCCCAACCTTCCACATTCCTATCCCTCCCAACACATATTCCCCCTCGCCTCTTCCGCTATGTCGTCCCCACAGTCGACCACGTCCCATGAGGGCGACAACCAGTCCAAGAAGAACCTCGAGCAGATCACGTTCCGCTTCTGCGCCGAATGCTCCAACATGCTCTACCCCAAGGAGGACGAGGACTCGCACAAGCTGCAGTTTACCTGTCGCACGTGCCAGTACACCGAAGAGGCCGCCTCGACGTGCGTCTTCCGCAACGTCCTCAACAACGCGGCCGGCGAGACTGCCGGCGTCACGCAGGACGTCGGCTCCGATCCAACGGTTGGTGTTTCCCGTGCTTGTGCATCTGTTCTTGCCCCAGCCCCAAACACCCACACACTCCCTATCACTCCATACCCTTCGAGGGCTCTGCTCTGCTTCTGCTGCGGTACCTTGATTGCTTGCCGCTCGTGCGGTGAGCTGTTTTGCAAGCCGCCGTCGTCGCCGACAACGAGTGCGATCTCGACTACGACGGCATCGACCATGAACACGACGACAGACAACGCCGTCTTTTCGCCGACACTCCGTGACCTCGACGATCTCGATCTGTATCCCGACGAATGCGACTTCCTCGACGTGTGCTCCGACGACTATGGCTACGAGTTTATGGACGGTACCGAGTACGGCAACAGCGACGACATCTAGATGCCATGACCGCTCGGCGTGATTTTTTTCGGCCTGACTTTGGACAACATTTCACAATGATATCGCATCTCTCTTTGCGAACTAGATGCCATGCCGATTCGAGTGTCTTGAAAACAGCAGAACGAGCAAGCCCAGCCTCTTTTGAAAGGATGGATACAGGTCTATGTGAAGAGATGGATAAGCATATTTGCTCTTGCACTTTCTTTCCCCTTCCTTCACCACGATTACGCCTTGCCCTTTTGTTTTGCTGCTTCTTTAGTTCATTTTTGGACGCGGCAATCTTTGTTCTTGGCTAACAACGACTTTCCTTGTTCCTCCCCTTGGTTACAGCTGCCTCGGTCGAACAAAGTATGCCCTGTCTGCAAGCACGACGAAGCCGTGTTCTTCCAGTCGCAGCAACGCAGCGCAGAAACAGGAATGGTATGTCGTGCACGGATTTTTCTTTTTTTCTCTCTTTTGGATATTCTCCCAGTCTCTTAGAGTGACTAAACTCGCTTTTTTTTTTTTTTCTGTCTACAGAAACTCTTTTACGTGTGCTGCGAATGCGGTAACATTTTCCAGTAGGAGACGATCTTGATGACGTGAACGATTTTATATTTTATCAAAACTTTTTGACAAAAATCTACAACGAGCGAGCGGAGAACGATAGAGAGCGAGTCCCCTTTGGCATGTGTTTTTATTTGCGTTTTTAATTTCATTTCTTTACTTTGGGAAGACCAGCAGATTTGTTTCGAACGAAAAGGGTATGTTGTTCTCTTTTTGTTGTTCCGTTTTCTCGCTGCCAGGGCCTTCACCCATTGTATCCGGCGTTTATTATTATCTATTCGGCGTATATGGCGTCACTCTACAGGCAGTAACTGGACAGCCAGTCTGCATCCAATCTACTTTTTCCCATTTTTTTCTTACTTTATTATTTTGGCATAGTCTTCATTTCTATTTGTGATGTAATGTACAGGGATGTTTTATGCTTCTGTGAGCCTTCTCCAAATGCAAAAATTCTTCCAAAATATCGTAAACGCCGTGGCTTCTCTCCTTCTGTCGTGATGTACGCCCGCCACCACTGCCATCTCTGCTGATCTTCCGAAAACACCCTCCTTCTTCTGATTTGTGATATGATTCCGTAAGAGGTTGGATGGTTCATCAACCCGATTCGAAATGTGCGTTCGAGTGCGTTCGAGTACGTTCGAGGCCGAGGAGGCCATCGTGAGGTATGTGTGGAGTCTATTCTCGTGTCGTAGGACGACCAGCAACAAAGGACTTATGCGTGCATCGTGGCCATACTGAGGATCTTGCTCCACTTCTTCCGCCGCAGCTCCTGGCCGACCACGCCGTTGACACGGCTGCCGATCGGGTCGCCCGCCTTGTTGATCAGGACGCAGGCGTTGTCGTCGAACCGCAGGATGCTGCCGTCCTTGCGCCGCACCGGGTACTTGGTCCGCACCACCACCGCCTGGCGCACGTCGCCGCGCTTGACCTTGCTGCTCACCGACATACCGGCCATGCCCTCAGACCCCGCGCTGCGCTGCTTCTGCACGACCACCACGATGCGGTCGCCAATGGCCGCGTGCCGCTTCTGGCCGATCACCATGGCGCACTCGACCAGGGCCGCGCCCCGAGTTGTCGATGCAGTTGAGCATAGACTAGAACGTTAGCTGCGCTCGATCACACAGAGAAAAAGTAGCCAAGGCTACCCGCTTACCTTTAATTGAATCATGGTAGCTGTTGTGTGTGGGTTGTCGCGGTCGTCCGACGTCGTCAAACTGGCGACTTTTCTCGAAAAATTGTGTCGCCTGTCGTTGTCTGTAGCATCCAGATCAAAATTTAGCTCTTGATTATTAGTCATCATAATAGCCAATCAGGGACGCGCAAAAAGTGGACCCGTCGCACAGCCTTCCACGACCTGCGCTCTTTCCTGATTGGAGCGCCTGCACCCGAGCGGGCCACAGCAACGGACGGGAGAACGTCGCACTTTGTTTGGTTGCTACAGAGAGGCGGCTGCCATCTTTCCCTCTTCCTCTCCCCTGACTTTTGTGTTAATTGTTTCGCCCGTGTAAGCGGGCGACAATGTGCTGCAGTTTGTGCAAACCGCAGATATGATTCGCAAATCGATCGGTCGCACCTGCCGGATTAACTGTTTTAGTCTCTTGCCTTGGGCTTCCTCCTTTGTGTCCCATGTCGACCACTTCGATCGCTCTTTCTTCGTAGGCCACTTCGTAGGTTGCTTTCTTTAGGGGGTCACGTTCGCTCTTTCCCTTTCTCTCGGGTTCTCACCACCGGTTTTTGCGACTACCACCGACACTACAAGTCGACGGCGCCTGCTGGCCCCTTTCGGTAGTCTCCTTCGCTCTTTCTTTCTTTTGGTGTCCCCGCTCCACATTGCTACGTCCAAGACCGGCAGGACCGCATGGGTCTCGTTCTTGTCTCTCTATTGCTCCGTATTTTCGCTCGCGAACGTCTTTCCCCCTAGCAACCCGGGTTTCCCAATTCCTCTGGGGCAGTCAATTTTAAATTACACACACTGGCGTTCTTTGCTCAGTCCTCCATTCTGTCACCACCTTCCCGGGAACTACTGTCTGTCAACACGACTTGGCCTCGTTCTTTCTTGCCCTCGATGGACTCTTGAACAGCTTCACATCTTTTTGTTTTGTTTCTTTTTTGTCGTTGCTTGTGCCTCCAGCGTCTTCTCTCAGCTGGACGATATCAGCTTTGCAAGGGCAGTGCGGCAGACGATCCCACCCACACTTGATTGCAGCGCAGGAGACATTCGTTGCTCTCCTGTTGTTGCCGCGCCGCCGCCAGGGCCTCCAGCCTTTACCGTCAGACGAGCGCAATTTCACCACACAATCTCTCCCCTATTCGTCCATCCCCTGCGACGCGACTACCACGCCCGTTTGCCGCCCATCCCTTTCGCCCTTTCAGCTTCGACGGCTGCGCACATGAAGCCTTTTGCTTCAGCCGACGAACACCGCCTACTCATTTGATCCTGTCGGCCTTGTTCTGTCGTCCCCCCCCCCCCCCCCCCCCCCCCCCCCCCCGAATTTGTGTTTCTCTATTCCAGAAAAGAGGCCTTGAGTGAGCAGAAGACGAGGGGCTCCGACGACCTCCCTTTCTTTTGTCTTTTCTTGCTTTCTGGGCTTTTCTTGCCTGTCCATTCATTTATCTCGCCAGTCTTGCCAGTCTTGCCAGTTGCAACTCTCGTCTTTTATGTGGTAGTGTTTCTTGGTTGAGGACGGCTTTCTGAAACTTTCAAACGGCTGCCTCGACGACCACCGCTTGCGATATCCCCTGACACGACGGTTCACCTCGACGACCTCTCCCCTCGAATCTGAGTCCCTTGACCGACCTGCTCTTACAGCTTGGTCTTGGAAGCGGCGTTTGGACGTCACCATGGCGCCGGCACGGTCACGAAATGCGCCGCCCAAGAAACACGTCTTGACGCTGGCGCAAATCGCTTCCTACGACGACATCCTGACAGACTCCCTTGTTGACCATGTACGTGTCTTGAGAACGAGACTCGCAAAGTCGGGCCCCTGCTTTTCTGGTGGCCTCTTCACTAACCATTCCCCGCTCTAGGCCTTTTACTGGACAACAATCCCCAAGAACCGACCGTCGTACTTGCCCTCGCGCGGCGTGAAGGAGGAGGAAATCACCAAGATCATCCAGGACCATTTGGTGGTGGACCCGGATCTTCAGGTTGCCGAGGAGAAGCTCCTGGCCACAAACGGACTCGGCAAGTTCTACCGCGCACTCAAGACCGATGCTGAAAAGGAAGACTTTCGCCGCCATCTCCGCCGATATATGCAAATCTACCTACCCGACTGCCCATTCGAAGTTGCCGCGACAAACCGGTACACGATTTTCCAGGAGGAGGCATGCCTCTCCGCAAGGCGATTCATCAAGAGCGGGGAGACGATCAAGTATCTCTCCGGCATCCAGGTGGTCATCACGCCCGAGGAGGAGGCCGAGCTGTCTGAGCGCAAGAAGGACTTTAGCATCATTGTCAGCTCGCGGAAGAAGGAGGTGAACCTGTTCATGGGCCCGGCCCGTTTCTCGAACCACGACTGCAACGCCAATGCTCGCCTCATGACTACCGGTCAGGCGGGCATCGAGATTATTGCCACGCGGTCGATTGGCGTCGGCGAGGAGATCACGGTCACCTACGGCGACGGCTACTTTGGCGAGGACAATTGCGAGTGCCTCTGCAAAACGTGCGAAGACAACCTGACAAACGGCTGGACACAGGCAGACGGTTACGTGCCCGTTAAGCAGAGCGTGGAGGATGGCGGCACAACGCCCGTGCAGGGCTACTCGCTGCGGAGACGGGACGAGCACAGCTTCAAACCGCGGCAACTCGGAAACGCCATCGCTCACGCCCATCGCTCGCCCAAGGTCTCGAGAGCCAGTCTGCGGAAACTGCTGCGCAGTACAAATGACGCCACACCCTTTGGCCGACGACAGCGAGGGACAGCAACGTGGCCAGAAGCGGGGGAGGGCCTCGTCATTGCTTGCTACGCCACCAGTGACGCCTGCGAAGAGACAAAAGATGGCGCTGGCAGGTACAGAATCGAATGACGAAAGCTCGCGTGCGAGCTCAGAAGACGCCAGTGAAGAAGCTGGCGCACATGACGACACCCCGACTCCCGAAGACGATGCTACCGCCAAGGCCGAGCATGACCGCGAGCAAATGCCGACACCGGAGGCTTCCCAGCAGTCGGATGTGTGCGATTCTGATCCACATGACTCGATTGTGGTTGCTTCAACAGTGACCACGACAGTCGTGACGGAGACGACTACGACAATGCTGAAGGTGGAGGAGTCGACATCAATAGGTGGTCTCGCACTGCCCACGCCGGAATCATCTCTTGATAGCGAGGAGGACGAGAATGAGAAGGCGGATGTGAAGATGGCCGACGCGGCGACCGAAGAGACGAGCGAAAACGCAGAAGTAGTGACACGTACACCCCGGCGAGGCAGGCCTCGAAAATACGCGACTGGCAGCGACGAGTTGCAGGCAACGCCAAAGGCGGTAATGCGCATCAAGGCGGAGGAGCGGAAGGCACCGGGGGGAGAGGAGGAGACGGGCGAGACGGGCGAGACGGGCGAAACTGAGGAGACTGGGGAGGCTGAAGAGGCTGAAACTACATCGTCTGGGCCAACAAGACAACGGGTGCCGGGCGACTACACTTTGACGCCGCTTCTATTGGCAGAGCCCGAGACAGCATGGGTGATTTGCTCTGTTTGCTCCAAAGCGTTTGTGCAACGCGACGCCTACTTTACGCGCATGTCTTGCCCGCGCTGCGAACGCCACTCCAAGCTGTATGGCTACATGTGGCCCAAGACGGAGCCGGAGGGCAAGTGGGATAAGGAGGAGCGCATCCTCGACCACCGCCTTGTGCACCGTTTCCTGCACGCTGGCGACGAGGCCAAAATCCGGGGCCGTAAGCACCCCAACGGGCAGGACGATGATGCGACTGTGGCAACCGACGACGACCGCCATGGCTCTGCAGCGGACTCGACAGCTCCCAAGAAGGAGAGCCTGGGCTCGGGCATCTGGCGCAAGCTGCGGTACACAGTCGACAAGGAAAATGCCGGCAAGGCCAGCAAGTCGACCAAGGCCAAACCTGGTAAGCCTACACCAGCCACGGCAGCCACGGCAGCCACGGCAGCGAAGACGGCAAAGACGGCAAAGACGGCACAGACGACAAAGACGACAAAGTCGACAAAGATGATCAAGGAGACTGTGTCCAAGACGACAACTACCAAGATCACGAAGACGGCCACCGTGACCAAGCTCTCGACGAAGCCCGCGTCTGCTGCAAAACCTGCTGCTAAGGCTTCCACGCTGAGCCGGCCAACACAGCGCACGGCCGCTTCCGCGCGGGCAGCCTCGTCCACCAGTGGAAACCGTGCAGGCCGACTCGTAAAGACCGTTAAAGCGTTCCGCGGTACCCGCCGGAGCGAGCGTCCTCGGCGAGCAAGTACCCGTGTTTCCTCGGAGTGGGACTTTGTGGAGTAAGTGAGCTAGGCGAAGTTTGAGATGCACACTGAGGGACTTGGAGCGGACTTGGAGCGGACTTCAAAGCGGGAAAACAGAGCATGCAGAGGGTTTGTCTTATAATTATATGTACTACCATATGGATAGCATTGGAGCGTGTTTTTTTCTTAAGCTTTTGGGGGGTTTTTCGTAATGAGGTTATTGTACTCTGTTCTGTAGCTAGCTAATAGACACACGTCACATACGTTGTTGAAGTGAGTCGAGCTGTATGTCGTAACTTGAGAAAGCGTAGCCTGGGCCGATGTTTTATGTTGTGTGCTTGAAAATAGAAAGAATTAAGAGGGGTTTTAATAAAATATACAATGTAGTAAACTAAAAAAAAGACCAAAGGAAAAATATATTGAAAAGTTAAGATTTTTTAAAAAAAGAACTTAATTGAGTACTACATGCAACAGTCTCACAACAAGATATGCACGGATTGTTGTTTCATTTCAAAAAAAAAAAAAAAAAAAAAATAAAATAAATAAAAGAAACTACTCAAGCTACTTTACAAAGCCATTCACTGTGGCATGTACCACGCAGCAGCCGTGGCACTATCAAATTGGTTTTCCGGGAAGCAGTCGAGCAGCGAAAAGGCGTCAATGTCCATGGCCGTTGGGTACGGGTCGTAGGCATCGTGTCCTATGCCATTACCGGGCATGCCGCTTCCACCAGCCCATGCTCTGCGCATGCCGCCCATGTTGTTGTTGTTTGTTGCTGTTGTTGTTCATAGGCGGCGTGGTGTCCACCGGTAGACTGCCGCCGCTGCCGCCGCCGCCCACGGCATCGAAAAAGTCCATCTGGTCTGGTAGTACGGGAATGCAGGCAAGTAGTTGCGCATCAAGAGCGGGCTGGGCACGACGGGAAGCGTGTCCTGGGCCGACGAGGAGGCGTTGTGCAGTGGCGGAGGAGCCGGCGTGGTCCGCCATGAGAGACGGTGGTTCGACCATGACTGCAGGTAGTGGTTGTTGTTGTTGATGTTTGGTGTTGGTGTTGTGGCGGCGGTGGTGGTGGTGGCTGTGGCGGGAGCATGGGTGCTTCGGATGACGAGGAGGAGGAGGAGGAGGAAGACGGCAAAGACGCAACCGACGACTCGGACGCCTCGGACGCCTCAACGACAACAAACGTCCTCCTTGTCTGCTGCCGCCGCCGCCGTCGAACCGAGGCTCGCCGTGATAATGTCGAGGCTCCGGCGCACGAGCGGACACGACGCGACGCCCAGCCGCAGCGCGCGCAAAAAGGTCTGGATCTTGGCGGCGGCGGCGGCGTCGCAGCCCTGTTTTACGTCCTGCACGAGGACCGACGCGCCGTGTAGACGCAGTAGGCCATGAGGTAGGTGATGCGGCGGAAGCCAAAGGTGCGCTCGAGCAGCAGCAGCAGGCGCTCGAGGTGGTCGGCGGCCTGGCGGCAGGCGGCGTGGTGGACGGGCGAGGCGTAAAAGGGGCGGTGCAGCAGGATAATGGTGGTGTGGTACAAGAGGTTCTGGGTCAGGATGTGCGGCGGCGGGCATGCGTCGTCGCCGTCGCTGTCGCCGCCGTCCGCCGGCTCGCAGAGGAGATGCGCCGGCGTGGCCGCCCGCCAGGCGTCGAGCCTCTCACGGATGCCCTGGATCAAGGCGGCATCGACGTCGCCTTGGTCTGCAGTGGTGGCGGTCGAAGGAGATGGCCGCCGCCGTCGCGAGTAGAGCTGCAGGATAATGTCGCACAGGATCACGGCCAGCCGGCACGTGTTGGCAAAGCACGAAATGGCGTGCGACTTGGTGGGCGGGTACGCAGGCGGCTGCTGCTGTTTTTGCTGTTTTTGCTGTTGTTGCTGTGCTGTAGGGCCGCCACCAACACCCACGGCCGTGGCCGTGGCCAGCGGCGTCCACAGCTCGTGCTCGGCAAAGTCGTCGAGCAGCTCCGGCGACGAGTCCCACGGCAGGTCGACGAGCGTCGGCATGCGCCCCAGGTACAGGCTCATGGCCTTGTCCAGAAGTAGCAGCTCCAGTACAGGCGGCGGCGGATCTCGAGGTCCTCGGCGTTCAGGTGGCCCAGGCTGAGCAGCTGGCCGCTGCTGCTGTGCTGCAGGCCCAGGTCCGACACCATGCGGAAGGCCATGCCGCTGTAGAGCCACGCCTGCGAGATTTGCCCGTAGGCGAGGTCCGGGCCGAGAGCTGGAGCAGGGCCTGGACCGTGGGGATGGTGCTGGGCTTGTGGATCTCGGCGCCGAGGAGGAGGCGTGCGCGGCTGATGAGGGCGTCCCCGAGCAGATCGGGTTGCAGCCGCCGTTGTCGCAGTTGTCGTTGTTGCCGCCGCCCCATCCGGCCCCCCCCCCTCGAAGCGCGCAGCATGGCCGCACAGAATCATCAGCAGCAGCGGCGAGTAGTACTTGCCCTCGCCCCGAGCCATGTCGCGCATAAACGCCGGGCGGTACACCCACATGAACATGGGCGCAATCCAGACCCAGTGGATCTGCAGCAGGCGGGCCAGCGCGGCGCGCGGCAGGTCTGTCTGGGCGGCCGCCGCTGCCGAGGGCAAAGGCCTCCCATGCGCGGGACTCAATGGCCTTTGTCGTGAGCAGCGAGCGGACGTCGGCTTTGGTGGTGGTCGAGAGGTGCGGTGGCGGCGCTGCTCGGTGTGCGCATGGGCGTGTCGCTGTTGCCGCCGTTGTTGCTGCGGTCGCTGTCGCTGTCGCTGTCGTCGTCGTCATCGTCGTCATCGTCGTCGTCGTCGTCGTCGCTCGTCGGTCGGTGTGCGCATGGGCGTGTCGTAGGGGTTGTTTTTGTTGTTGATGCATCATTGGTCGCGATGTATGCTCCTGGGCGCACTTTTGCCGTCGACATCGCCGTCCCCCTCTGCCCGCTCATCATACGTCTGGATCGGGGACGTGTGCGCGGCCGCAATGACCGGCGGGTTTGTGCACGGCCGACGTGGGGCCGACGTTAGCATAGCTTCTGCCGTTGCTGTCGACGCTGAGGTCGAACAAAGATGTCCTGCGAGGCCCGGCGTGGCGGTGGCGGCGGGGCACTGGCGGCTGTCGGTTGTCGCCGTGGTTGCTGCCGGGGAGACGTCTTCTCTTTTCAACGGCGCGCCGGCTTGGTGACAGCGACAGCGCTGCGGAAGCGACGGACACTGTGGATGCTGCTTGTGGCGGCCGTGGCTGTGGCTGCTGAGTCTGGAGTCTGAGTCTGAGTCTGAGGCTGAGGCTGAGGCTGAAACTGAGACTGCCGGCCTCCAGATCGCGCTCGGCCGCCAGCTTCGGCCCGCAGCGACGCCACGTCTGCCTCCGCGTCCTGCAGCCGCCGCGCCATGGCCACGAATCTGCGACATGGGCGGCGGCTTCTCGTAGCGGCATGTGTCCCGGTACACCTCGCACGTCTTGGCAGGTCGAGCTGGCTGCCGTCGCACCGGGTCTTGCGCGCGCGGCAGTTGGCACAGGTGAGGCCGCGGTGGGGTGCGGGAGTGGGGGGTGGCAGTGCAGTGTGGCGGACTCGACGAGCGGGCGGCGCGGCTGGAAAACGCCGGAATGGACGACGAGGCCGAGGGGCGAGGCCGGGGCACCCGTGGCCGACCCGGCGGCTGCACCGCCGTGCTTTGCGGCCGCCATTGTGGACGTGTGTTTGCTGAACGAGGTTGTTGTCCGAGGTACAATCACGGCATCGTCCTTTACAAGGAGAATGGGAAAAGGAAAAGGGAAAAAGGAAAAAAGAACAAAAAACCCACAATACAAGGAGAGATCGTTCCCGCTCGTTTTGAAAACCCGGCGCTCGGGGTCAAAGGATGGGGGAGGGGCTAGATCGAGGTCGGGGGTTTGGGGTATGGGGGGAGAGCTAGTAGTATGGAGAGAGTACGGAGTACTGCAAGCGTCTCGATCAAACAGAAGCTACGAAGTATGACAAAATAGAAAAGGAGCAAAGCAGGGCCGGAAACTGTGGGCACTCTCGCGTGGTGAAGGTACGCAAGCGTTGGGGTAGGCTGGCGTGGGGAGGCTCTTTACGGGGCTCGTTAGGGGGGTTGCAGAGCATGGAAAGGAAATATTCGCGGGTTACACGACGATGCTTGTCTACTACGTGGAGCTGCGATGCTCGTTTTGATCTGTAGTTACTGGACACTGTTTTGACGGCCATAACGATTCATGCTTGAGTCTATTTCTGTTTGGCCTGTTGGGATATTTATTTTAACTACGGCGCACTCCGTACTTGAAGTAAACTGAGATCACACAATCTTCGGCCACTTTCCGCGGCGATTCACCACGGAGAGAGGGTGTCTGCAGCGGAAGCACACTGCCTGTGATCGATTCTTCTGCTTTGGCGGCCGGTCAGTGTCCGTGTTAGTGGCCAGGAAGCATCGTTCCGTACGCGCGAGACTGCCATGTCAGTGGACAAGCGCTGGGCAAGTCGCTGGATTTACATGTATCCTTGCTCGTATTCTGGACAGGGTCTTGGGAGGTGCTGTGTGCTCTCCTCCACGGCAGATATATCGGTCAGTTCTAGAATTGACCAATTGCAATGTGATAAACCAACAATTTGCTGCTGCCGTTGGACATTCTCGAGGATCATCACAGGCCGTTGATGCCCATCTTAAAAGCCCTTTCACGTGCCATTCCCGCCATAAGCGCTTCCTCCTTTCCCGCTTTTAGTGACGTCCCGGAAGACGCCCGCGCTTGTCTTCCTTTGGTCCTTCCAATGCCATGCAGCTCTCCTTCCAGGGCATGTTAGCCGCTTCTCGGGACCGGTGTCGCTATCGGAATTGAACTCGACGCGCACGTTAAAGTTTGCAACACCGTCTTCTCCATCTGGTTCTTTAACGTCAACAAACCACATCTTCGCATCTTCGCATCTTCAATTGCCTCGCTCCGCGTCGGCCACTTGCGAGCTCTTTCTACGCCCACAATCTTGCCGGCCGCTTGTTTTCTCGACTCTTTGCCGCGTCCGCCCCTCGACCGAGCTCTCGCCTTCGTCTGTCCACGGCCCAACCCCATCTCGACACCTTTCCACCCGCCGGTTCTCCTCCACCATGGCCGACCCAATTGTCCAGCAGCTGGCCGACTTCACAGCGTGCGTTCTTCTGCCGTCGAGGACCAATACAACTACCGGATAAAATGCATTTGCAGAAGCCTGCTAACCTCTCCTCGCATCAACAGCTGCGACGTCGCCGATGCCCTGCTCAAGCTGAAGCACCCCAACGGCGGCTTCCTGGCCGGCATCACGCTGTGGTCGCCCGAGCGCGCAGGCCGGGGCCGGCCAAGATTGTCGGGCCCGTCTACACGGTCAAATACGCACTCAACAGCGACCCCGGCCCCAAGGTGGACGGGCACTAGTATGGCCATTCTCACAGCAGCAGAGCAGCAGCAGAAAGATGCAGAAAGATGTATTCCCGGACAACAGAGCTCCTTTACTGACCCCTCCCCCCTCTAGATTGACACGAATCCCCGCGGGTGCCGTTGTCTTCATCTCGAGCCCCGTCACGCCGAATGCCGTGTTCGCGGCCTTCATGTCGACGCGCGCACAGTACCGCGGCGCCGTGGGCACCGTGATCGACGGCCGGCTGCGCGACCTGCAGGAGCACCGGGACCTGGGCTACCCCGTGTTTTGCGCGCGACGTGAGCACGACGGCCCGCAAGAGTGGTCAAGTCGTGGGCTTGGACGTGCCCGGTCACTTTGCGGGGACGCACAGCCAAGACGTGACGATCCAGCCGGGGGACTACATTGTGGCGGACCTGAATGGCGTCGTGGTTTCTGCCCAAAGCGCTGCGGGCGCAGGCGATCCCGCTGATGCAGCCGCAGGTGTCGGCGGACGAGCAGATGGCGGCGGCGATCAAGGAGGGCATGTCGTTTGTGGAGGCGAGCAAAAGTTCCGGGGGAATAGACTGCCGATACTGTCGAGCCAAACGTCGAGCCCAAGGCAGGCGTTCACATTGGTGTCCCGAGCCACTGCGAGCCGAAGGCGAGGCCAAAAGAAAAAGAAAGGAGAAAAGAAAAAAACGCTGCCTTTCTAGACAAACATTCACTGGGGTATCCCTAAACGTGCGTGACTCCCTCTCTTCCCCCCTTTTCTTCCTCTCCGCCACCCTCCTCTACTGCTAGCGTTCTTGTCATCGAGGCAGATGCACATGGCAGCCACCACGCCAAGTCATACCCGGCGCCACAACACGCATACGAGTCCTGGTCAAATAGCAGCTGCCGCGCATTCAGCAGCTTGCGAGTCGATGCATGCGACACGTGGCCCGCGTCGTCTTGATGTCGCCGCGCACGTCTAGAAAGTTGCCCTTCATGACGAGGGCTTCCTGCTTGCCGGTCGTATGCGTCGTAAACTTGGCTACTGCGGTACTGCCAAACACTGGGAGGACGGGTGTCAACGGAACGCCATCACGGAGAATGAGCAAAGCGAGGAAAGAAAAGAAGCGAGCGCAGCGAGGAGAGAAGAACAAAGGACGTACGCTGGATGTTGTTGCGCATCTCAAAAAAACTTGTTGCCCTGGGGGTCCTCCAGCACGTAGGTCGTGTGGATGTGCATGACCTCGCGGTAAATGTCAAAGAGTGCGTCCCGCTCATGTCGAACACGGACTTGCGCGAGCCCAAGCGTGAAGACCTTGCCCTTGACCTTGAGAGGGGCTGTCCGTTGGCCAGCAGCACGTCAAACGAGTCGCCCGACAGCGACAGGATCTTTTCTTGAGGACCAGCGTCTCGGGCTGGCGGGCAATATACTGGGAAAGATGCCGATCTGTGCCGCAGTGGCTGGAGATCGTACGACATGGCGGTGATGGTGATGGTGATGGTGACGGTGACTTCAGTAGGTGATATGACGATGGGAGGAGCAGGAAAGAAGACGACAGGAGCACGAAAGGGTATTTGTATTCGTAGAACGAGGCTGACGACGACAACGGGTGCGGCATACGGAGTACAGCTGACGACCAAACCGAAACACGGGACCCATCCAGCCTCTCGCATCTTCGCATCCTTCAAGCTATGAGCATGCTGCCAGTGGGAGCCCAAGATATTATCGCGAGCAGGCTCGATCGCCAAGTGCGCTCCAAGGCCAGGGCACCGTAAATGGCAGTTAGCGCAGAATCGGTTGGGGCGGCACTAATAATAGCTGTTGACCGACTAGCTCCTACCAAAAAATGTTCCCGCGCGACTTTTCCTCGCGCTCCCCCTGTTTCTCCAAACGGCGACAAAGGCAGTGCAGCTCCCACGCCTTCTGTTTTCTTGTAGGGAAATGCGCTTTGCATACTCCGTACACATGCCGACATATATTGCCTTTTAAAATGTGCGTTTTAATGTCCGCTAACCAGCAATCCAATAAAACGGGGGACTCGGCTCCGCTGACGCTGACTGAACACGGCCAAGCTTTTTTCTTTTTTTTTTCCACTTTTCCTCCTGCCGATTTAGCTACCCTTTTCTTCTTGTTCTCCTCAGCCTTGCAAGGCAGGCAGGCATGGTTGTGGCACATATTGTGGCTATGCGGTCCTTCTTGAACGACGGACATATTTACAGGTCTCCTCTTTTTTTATCCCGTCTCCTAATTGATCTGCAGCCTGAGCTAAGGACAAGGCACGGCTCTTTCTTTTTTTCTTTCATCTGCCTCTTTCTCTTGAGCTTTCATATTCCTTTTTATCTCCGCCTGCGTTACTTAACTTACCTTTGGGCGTCCGTCGGTTACGCTTGGTTGGACTTGGCCAGTGATTGCGGGAAAAAAAATTTACCGAGAAAAATAATAACTAAGATGTCTTACAAGACGATGACCGTTACAAACCCACTAAAATACAGTGGGCTCAATCTCAACTGGGAGTCTGAAGCGCATCTGAGGCGCAGCTGTGATGGTGTTTTCCTACGCCGCAGAAACGAATATCCAATTTAATTTTTCATATTACTCTTTCCCTGCATGGCGGGATGTAAGCGGACGAACAAGACTTGAATATTAAGCCCCAAATTACTGCCTCGGTTCTGCCCAGCCGTTGTATGCCGCTTTACCCTGAAATGGTGTGCCTGTAAATCGTCGACAAATGGAAAAAAAAGGAAAAAGAAAAAAAAGAAAAAAAAAAGAAAAAAAGGGGGAAAAAAGCAAAGTATTGACCCATTCTCTTGGGTACGCAAATGAGATAGAATGACAAGATATAAGAGATGCCCAACGCCGAGACAAAAGAGAGGAGTCGAGGAGAAAAACAAAACAATAAAACAAAACATCACACGATAAACGATGCCACAAAAATCAAACACGCGTTAGAGGGTCGACAGCGTGTACTCGAATTCAAACCACGCCGCCTGGCCGCCAAAGGCAATGCTCTTGCTGGCCTCTGTCGGGTGCGCCACCTGCGTGGCCGGGTCGCGCACGAGCAGCTGCTCGCGGTCGGGCACGTTTGGCGGGAAGATGGCGTACGAGACGGGCGTCCACAGGGAGGTGCACAGGAACAAAAAGGTCATGGGCGGCCAGAAGGCGTGGGTCACCAGGCACATGAGGATGTCGTGGACGCTGTCGCGGTTGACGGAGATGCAGCGGTAGGTGCTGACGGAGACGCCGGCGAGCGTCAGGTAGACAAAGGCGAGGTGGTAGATGGCGTTGTAGTTGAACAGGAATGTGAGAGGCGGACAAAGACGTTGCGGCGCAGCTTGGGGTTGCGCTCGTTTGAGGGCGGAGCCGAGCGAGCCGGTGGGCTGGAAGGCCTGGGTCTGGCCGCCGAGCCACTTGGGCAGCAGGAACGAGCGCACGAGGCACAGGCTGATGTAGGGCGACATCCACAGCTGGTAGCGCGAGCCGCGCTGGCCCGGTGTGGTAAGCCGGCGGGCATGAACAAGAAGACCTCGTTGATGCGCGTGGTGATCAGGGCAATGAAGCACAGGCGGATCAAACCAGCGCAGCTGGTTCTCGGTTCTGTAGGCCAATGAGGGCGTGGCCCATGACGAGGATGATGGGGATGGCAAAGAGGGACACGGAGAACAGGATGGAGTAGAGGCCTCAGGAACGAGTACAGGAAGCCCGAGAAGCGCTCGGGAAGGTCATGTGGCGCACGGCGTCGCCCAGAGGCAAAAGTTGAGCTTGAGCGACGTGTCGACGGTGCCAATGGCCCAGCGCGTGCGCTGCTTGATGTGGCTGCCGTAGTCCTCGGGCACGGTGCCAAACTGCAGCGGCTCGTGGATGTACGCCGTCTGCCAGCCCTTGCCGAGCATCAGCGTCGACGTGGCCACGTCCTCGCGCAGCGAGCCCAGCGGGGGAAGTGGCCCACGTCGTCGAGCGCCGCGCGCCGCACCACGTAGCCCGAGCCCGTGCACCACGCCACGCCCAGCGCGTCCTTGATGGGCTCGATGACGTGCACGAAAAAGTCCAGGTTCTGCGCCAGCGGGTCCGACCTGCGGCGTGTTGGTTTAGAACAGCTGCGGCGGGCAGGCCAGCGCCATCTTGGGTTGAGCAGCAGGTGCGGCAGGATGGCCCGCAGCCAGTCGCGCCTCCGGGATCATGTCGGCGTCGAGCGCCGCCACAAACTCGCCGGCGCCGCCGGGCAGCCGCTCCACCCGCCGCAGCCCGTAAGTTGAGGTTGCCCGACTTGAAGTGGTGCGGCACGCCCGGGAACTTGGCCGCGCCACAGTACACGTTGCCGTAGATGGCGTGCAGCGCCGCGCAGCCGCTCTGGAGCGCGTCGGACGCGCCGTCGTCCAGCAGCACCACGCGGTACTGCGACCGCGGTACTCGAGGTCGCACGCCGCCCGCACCGTGTCCAGCACCAAAGGTCGTCGTCTCGCGGCAACACGTGATCAGCAGTCGACCGTGGCACGAGCCTCGTCCACGCCGGGCGCCAGCCGCAGCTTGGGCCGGCGCCGCCGCTTCAGCGCCATCATGGTCCAGATGTTGTGCGTCACCGACGGGATCCACGTCGCCAGCTCAATGCGATAAACACCCACGCCGGCGCATACGTCTGGTGGAACGCGCGCTGCGACACCACGACGCAGTAGATGCGGAAGGACACGTACAGCACGTACGCGGCGCTGCTGATCATCGTCAGCAGCGGCGTCACTTGGCGCAAACCGCTTCATGCCCTTGTTTGGTTCGGCGTCGTCGCGGTCGTGCAGCTTGACAATCGCGCCCTGCGGCAGCGTTGTGCGCTTCTCGCCGTGGGCCCCGTGGTCCTCGTTGTCGCCGTCACTGAAACTGCTACCTGCCGCTGCGGCGTCAAACACACGCCCATGTCCTGCTCGGCCATGGTCTTGGGGAGAAACGCCGCCAGCGAGAGGTGGCTCTGGTTGCGGCTGCTGGATCGGAGAGACGTGGCGCTGGACGGCACATCGGGCCCGTCGTAGAGGCTAATGCGCAGGCTGGGGCCGGGGACGGCGCAAACGACGGCGAGCGCGCCGAAGCGAGATCGCCCGCCAGAAGCTGCTGGTCCGTCAGCGGACGCGGCGTATGGACCGGGACTGGGAAGGCGACGGGTTGCTGTCGACCAGGTTGTTGAGAGACGTCGTGGACAGTGCCCAGCCGGTCAGGCCGAGCGTGTCGGCGTGACTGGCCGCTTGGCCCGGTGGACCACATTGCCGGGCGCGGCACGACGACGCCGAGCTCAGGGTCACATCTTCGTGGCTGTTGGTCGCGGCTGTGGTGATGCATCGCCGCAGCGCGCTCGCCGAGCTGGCCGGCAACGGCACCTCGGGTCTTTTCGTCCATGTTTTGTTGAGTGTGAAGAGTCGTGTCGTCGTAGCGAATGGAGACGATACGATTGCAAGGAGCAAGGAAAAGACAAAGGAAAGGAAAGAAAATCAAACCAGAAAGCGAGTGTTGCGTAGCGAGTGACGATTGCGAGACGGCAAAGATCAAATAAAAGGTCAAGCGAAGTGGACGAGAGACAATCATGACAAACGAGGGAAAGATGGGGAATGAAGAGGAATATTAACAAAACAATAGCGGGGAAAGAAAAGGAAGCAAGAGTAAGAACAGGCCTCCCGAACAGAGTATGCCCGGATCTTGGTCCACGATCAAGGAAAAAGAAGGGGCAAAACAAAGAAACGAGAGAGACCACTCGTGCTTTCACGAGAGGAAGAGAGGGGCCAAAAGAGAAAACGGAGCTGGTGAGGAGCTGAAACGAGAGAAGGTCTGTCTGCCTCGTAAAAAACAGTGGACAGAGAGGACAGAAGAAAGAAACAAAGGAGGATGAGGAAGGAGGGAAAAAAAGGAGGGGAGGAAAGAGGAATACGGGAAATGGAAAAAGGGACAAGGAGTAGGGCAAGAGGTGGGCTCGTGGGAAGCAGGAATCTCGCAGAGAGGACCAAAACGCAGGCTGTGTGGCGGGGACCTGAACGCATATCCGGAGGTTACGATAGGAGAGAGAAAGGAGGTCCGTAAAACCACACACACACACAGATGGTGGACACTTTGAGGCGCTGCATGGCGATCAGGAACGCCTCTGCGTGGGACACTACATCAATACGACGTCCAGTAAGAAGAGGGGAAAAGAAAAACAAGAAAAAAAAGAGAAAAAGGAAGAAATAAAAAAAGAAAAAAAAGAAAAAGGACGGACGACAGAGCCACGTCAAGGGCTGTGTTCCGGAGAAGCCGTGGGCTGTCATGGTGTCATAGTTTGTTTACAATACGCCGTACTTGTACCCACGGTGCGTTCGTGTCGTGTTGTGTGTTGCCGTGTTGTCGTCTACCTTTTGCGTGCTGTCTGTCGTGCCTACGCATACGAAGTAGATCCAGTGATGCACGGCGCAAGAGCATGAGGTGAAGTCAGCCTGCACCGGGCGACTAACACGGGTCCCGGCCTCTTCTTCCCCAAAAGGGCACTATCGGTGGAGTGGGGGCTTTTCCCACGAGTGGTGGCGTGCGTGTGTGCATTCGTTATCATGGCCGACCAGAGGGTCTTTTGGAAGAAGGCTAGCAATCAACTTAGTCTGGCCGCTGAAGTGCAGAAAGTGAGAGAGAGGGAAAAAGACGTGCGTTTCTTTTTTTTGGGGCCATTTTGGGCCATTTTGGTGCTCTTTGTAAGCCCACCTTTTCCGCGGGCGACTGGGTCCGGTGTACGACGTGCGTACGTTATCTACGGCGAGACGGCAGAAGAGAGAAAGGAGAAAAGAGAAAAAAGAAAAGAGAACGGAGAGGAAGGAGAAAAAAAAGGAGAAGTCGCCAAGCTAGCAAGGCTGGAGGACGATGGGCGAGCTCGAGGAAATCAAAATTGCACTTGGAAAGGGGTGTGGAAAACCATTGCAGAAAAAAAATGTGCGTGCCTGACCCTATCTCGTCTCGCCCGTCAACGGTGCTGCTTTCTTGGGTGACAGGCCAGTCGGACCATGCGAGCAGCGCGAGCGATGAAGGAAGGGAAAAGAAAAATCAAGGCACCGTTTTGTGTGAATTTATTTTTGGTGTCCTTATGGCGTCCTTTGGTGTCCTTTGTTGTCCCTCGGCGTCCTTTTGCGTCCCTATTGCGTCTTCTGGTGGCGCTGGCGTCTTTGTTCCCAGTTGACATTCCAAGTGGGTTGCTGCCCTTTTAGCAGATACTCCTGTTTCGTCTGTTTTCACCTCTGCGTATGTCCCAGGTTCTTTTTTCCCTCTCTGGTTTCGAAACTACGAAACATCACGATAAACAAATCACGAAAACAATCTCCCATAGTGGCGACAATACGGTTCTTTTGTTCTCCAGAGGCTCCGGTTGCTCATGACTTCGTGTCCTAAGCCATTGTCTCGGGATGCGCTCGACGTCACGTAGCCTCTACCGAGCACCCTTGATCCTCGACCAGGTTTTGCTTGACAAGGCATTTCCCAGTTGGCCGTATCGCAGGCAAGAGGCTTTGATTACAACAAGCCGAGAAAAGCAAACTAGATACGCCGGGCGCTGGGGTGGTATCTACCGTGCAGGGGCCAGGAGAGAGAACAATGCCCAGTGAGCCCAAGACATCAAGATAGATCGGCGCCACGTTTCATCTGACCATGCATGGACTGTGCACAAAAGCGCTGTCCCCTGCACTCTATCTTAATGTACCTCTGTATCTTACATGTACTTCGCACATGGCGCAATTTCGCAGAGATCAGCGTTACTGCAGCACTTTTTTTCTCGGACTCATTCTTTATCTTTCTGTCCAGCTCGGCCGTTTTGGTTGTCCATTGTTTCATTTTACTTATCCTTCTTGCCAGGAGCCAGTGTCGTCCCGTGCCCTCTGCTGTCTGCAATGCAACTTTATCGGACCACAAAGCCCACCTCCGGGCGTCTCGTTTACAGCATATGGGGCTCCTCCTCACACAGCACTGCTTTTGCAATTCGCTTTTGCGTATTGCGAGTTCGTTTTGAGCCCAGTCTCCAGTATTGTCCATGTCGTCCTTCTTTTCCATGGGCATGGGGTTTTATTTCCATCGGTCGCGAACCGCTCCCAACGGCAAGCTCGCACTGCAGGTCGCGGTCCACTCTGTAAATAGCGTCGTCCAGACCCGTATGGCGTCGTACTTTGTTGCGCGGGCGATGTATTCTCGCCGCATAAAAACCTCGTCAACCAATGACGCAAGCCCAGGATGTAGTAGCCGTTCGTCCCCGGTCCCATCCCACTTACACCGGCAAATGGGCGCAACAGAAATCAACAGAGGCACCTCCAAAAACCGACCACTCTTCTAGGCGCTTCACACAGTCACAAGCAACACGCAGAAAAAAAAACCCGAGTGGCAGAAATTAGCAAAAAGAGAAACAGGGCAAATAGTCTTGCCATCTCGTAAAGAAAACGGGGGCGGCCGCTTGTAAATTAGATTTTCTTTTGGGCTGGCCCGTTTGCGAGGCTCTAAGGCTTGTGAGGCCACCCAAGAGGCGTGCTGTCGTTTCCGCTGCAGCTGAGCGCCGGAGTAGAACAACGAATGAATATCGCCCATCCCCTTTTCTTCCCAACGGTCTCTTTTGTTTTATTACTATCAAATTCCTGTACTACTCGGCACCCTCGCCTATTGACCCCAAATACGCTGCGGGTACCGTTCCTAAAGGAGATTGCGACTTATAACCATATCCGATATTGCATGAAAAGACTGAGCCACACCACAAAAGAAAGCTCAACAATACAGCATACACGAAAGGCTGTGATTCCAACGCTCCGGTCTTTGCACGCCATCCCATAAGCTACCGTTGCTTCAACGTCGCTCGCTTTCACGCCGCTCGTTTAGACGATACTTTCTTTCGTCTTGGTCGTGTCTTTTGATTTTGATTTTGATTTGGTTTTCTGTTTTTCATCTTCAGTCTCTCACCGCTAGTCAGTCGCTTATATTGAGAGGGGAGACCGCATCTCCCCTCACACGCCCCCCGTACAAACAATGATTGTGGTCTCTTTCTCTCGTTGCTCAACGTCGGCTTGTGGTGTCCCATTGGGGTGCGGTCGCACCTGGGCGCCATCGACTACTAACCGCCGGCATCAACGCAGGCCCAGAACCACTTTCTGGTAGGCTCGACGGCGGTGGCGGTTTTGACCGGCGCGGGCAGTGGGGAAGCGGCTTTTACGGGCGGCGGAGTGACGGTGCATGTGCAGCAGTGGACAAACTACACCAAGCGGGGCGCAAACTAACACATAGGCCCGGCAATGAGCCCAACGCGACAACGGCGAGGCGGGGCCCGTGACGGTGTCCGAGTCTGCCAGAGTACGTAAAGGTCAACAATTTTCGACACGAAAACCGGGGAAAGAATCAAACGCGTGGGTGCCCTGCTTTTGTAAACCCCGAATTGCGTTTGCACTCTTGAGCTCGCTTCTTCTGACAATCCTGCACCGTAAATCCAAAATGGGCGGGTGGCCGAGTCCGATGGCGGGGTGGCATGTGTTTATGAATGTAAGCCCAAAACTCGCACGCGCTGCCTCATCCGGAAAGAATGTGGCATATAGATATAGACTAGACGCTGGGTGGAGGTGACTTCTTTTCAATGAGAACGTATGCGACAACACGGAGGCCGCAGTGGTCCGTCACCCTGGGGCAGTACGGACGGGGCCGACGGGTCGACCTACCGTGCACGCCCTACCCAACATTTATGATCAACGGCGGCGTGCTGGCCCCGCCAAGCTCAGCAAGGTCGAGATGATGGCGGGCTCAACGTGGATTGGGCGTACCTGGACGCCGGCGTGGCCCGGGGGGCAGGCTCTGTGCTCGACCCAAAGACGACGTCGACAGCATCGGGCAAACAAAGGCCCGCCACGACAACAGCCAGGGCCACGGGACTCCCTCCGACACCCAGCCACCCGCAAACGACCACAACTCCGGCGGTCGCTACGACTGCCCGTGACCAACCCCTCGTCTGTTCCTCCTTTGCCCTCCGCCCGAGCCGGCAGCAGCATCATCATCAGCAGCAGCAGACGGTCCACGCCGCCGCTTCCCGTCAACCGACGTCCCTTCAGCGTCCCAAACGTCGACCGTCGACGATGTTTTTCGAACGCCAGTGCCGAACCGCCGGCCTCACGGCCAACGCCACTACGAGGTCATGGTCTGGCTCGCCCAGTTCGGCGAGTACCCGACCCCATTGGCACTTCGGACGGCATCGTCGCCTCCCAGGTCGTCAACGGCGTCAACTTCACGCTGTATTCCGGCACCAACGACAAGAAGAGCGACGTGCTGACGTGGATTGCCGAGACAGCCGCGCCTTCGTTCAACGGCAGCATTTTGCGCTGAATCACGGGCCTGAGCTCGCTGAACTGACCGACTACCCGTGTCGACGGACTAACCTGGGCTACTTTGCCTTTGGTACCGAGGCGTACTATCGACCGACGAGGTGACCTTTGACGTCCAGCAGTTGTCCATGGACATTTGGTAGTTGGTCTTCTTGTCGTTTTATTTTTATTTTTGTTTTGTGATTTATTTCGTCTACACACCTTGTATTTCTAGGCTGCGCATAATATTTACCTACGCCTATACTGAAAGAGCTTGGGGTTGGAGTTATCTTACTTTATCTTTATCTCTTGTTGTCTATTGTCTTTTGCAACTCTGTCCGACGTCTACTTTTTTCATTGTCGAGATAATTCTTCACTTGGTTTTTTTGAGAACGAGCCTGTCGTCGACCCTTCTTCTACACATAATGCAGTGTCTGTCAACCAATCAAATGAGATCGAACGCCCGGTTAGCTCAATCGGTAGAGCGTGAGACTCTTAATCTCAAGGTTGCGGGTTCGAACCCCCGCATCGGGCTCAAATCCTGATGCGCTTCTTTCACAGAAGCACCATTTCGAATTCTCAGTTTTTTTTTTCTTTTTTTGCGTTCAGCATGGGAATCTCTTCTCCTGTTTTGTTACTTATTGCGTTTCTCTTTTTCATATTTGGAGTGTGCAGATTTTTAAAATGCTGTGATAGCAATAACATGTTTATTTTGTTTTTTTTTCAAAAAAAAAGGGAAAGAAAAATACAAAATCTTTACGTATTTTATTTCACTTTTCTTTGGCGAATTTAAAAGATTACAAGCATCCGTCAATTTTTTTATGGCCACGATGATTTTACAAATACTACCTGTATACATAAAAAACTGTTCTCAATATTATATTGATGAATCGCCGTTCGAAAGAGTAAAAGATCAGACACGAGATCAGACACAACCACTGCACTAAATAAATGTCAAGTGGCTTTCTTCGCTACGCACACCACCTCGTCATGGCTGACACTGCTACATGTGCCACTCCCAGAGGGTACAAATACGGCTCTTCTTCCTGCTTTTTCAGAGACAGAAACAACCAGCAACAGAACAGCATTTCCATTCTCTCGCCCTGACAATCGTATTCTCTGCTCAGCGCTTCCTCAATTCGACCAAGTCAGAACTTGTTTCGAGGCAGCTTCACCTCACTTCAGTCAGCACCTCTAGCAAAATGTGCGAGTGCCTGTTCAACATGCTCAACTGCTTCTGTGCGGCATCTGGACGGAGGATGGCTAATGACCGCAGGGGCAGGAAGCCCCTGCGAAGCCCCGGCGGCAGTTGATGGTTTGCGGGCAACGGAATCTCGGAAACATATCAGGGTGATTGCGGAGAAAGCTATCGGTGACTTCCAAGGTGTTTGGTTTCGTGAAACTTGATTATTTTTAATTTAGTTTTACTCCAACCGTGTTAACCTACCTTTTACCTTTTTTATTTCATTCTGCCAAGGACAGAGCAGCGGCTCAGCGGCTGATGCCGGACTTGCTGTGAAGCTTGAATTGAAGGCAGGCCTTTGAAAAGTGGAGGCTGACAGCTGTACTCCGTAATACACCGTATTACGTCGCTGTGTCGATCCTTGCCCGCGATATGATCGACATTTGCCAAAGGGTTCCTATTTGTGTCTGCCGTCAGCTTTCATTCCTTGTTTTAGTCTCACCATAGCTGGCCACGGGTAATACTGTAGCAAAGCGCAAGCTGTAATCGACATTTCCATTTCAGATGATGACACGAGCTCACGACGTTCCGCGTAAATCAAACAGAGAAACATCCTTAAATAGCTGGCTTGCCGGCCATCTCTCGACGGACTCGAGGACAATTTTGACCCTGAACCAACCTCACTGCACTTCATTTCAAACAAACCCACCACACTCCTCACCCCAAAATGTCTGCCGACTACACACAAAAGACCATCCCGGCATCCGGCCAACTGCCCAACGTCAAGGCCGATGCCCAGCGCATTCTGGATGTCCTGCAGGCCGGCGGTCTCGTCCTCATGCCCTCCGAGGTCGGCTACGCGCTCGTTGCTGCCTCCGCCGAGGCCTCGAACGCTCCTTTGCCGCCAAGCAGCGCAAGCCCGCCCACAGCCAGGGCGTGGTGGCCACGCTTGCTGTGCAGCGCGCGCTGCACGTGCTCCCACCCGCGACGTTTGAGATGATCCGTGTGCTGCACGACGATCTGGACTCGTCGTTTGGCATTGTCGCGCCCTTTGACAAGAACGCCAAGCCACTGCAGCAGCTCTCGCCCGCGACCCTCGCAAACGTGACCAAGCCTGACGGCACCATGGCCGTGTTTGTGGGCGGTAGTACTCTAATGCACGAGCTGGGCCGGCTCTGCGATGCAGCAGGCGTCTTGTTGCTGGGCTCGAGTGCCAACGTCACTGGCTCGGGCCAAAAGTTCTCCATTGAGACCATGAACCCCGAGATTCTGGAAGCGGCCGACCTGATTGTCGACTACGGTCTGCAGCGGTACCACGTGTATGGCGGACGGGCCTCGACGATCCTTGACCTGGCCAAGATGAAGGTGGTGCGGATAGGGTCGTCCTACGAGCTGATTCGTGACCGGATGCTCAAGTTCTGGGGCGTCGAGCTACCGCCCGACCCGGAATTCGGCAAGTAGACAGTAAGGAGGGAGTGGGTGAAGGTGACGGGGTTGTATATACGAGAATAATGAACAGAGATGATACAATCTTTTCACGACAATAACATCTTTGACAGCGGAAGTGATATAAATGTTTGATATGTAGAACTGGATGCCACGAAATAACGAAAACAAAATAAGTCTGTGTTTCAATTCCCATAATCAGAACTGTGCAGCCACTTCAACGAGCCCAAGATCAAGTGTACGGGTTGCTCTCGTACTTGTCGTTGTCCTCGCCCTGCGTCGTCGCCAGCCGGCCCTTGCTCGTGCTCAGGCGTCCTCTGCTGGCGTCCACCAGCGGACGCACCCACTGCGTCTTCTTTGCACCCGTCACCGGATCCACCACGTCTCGCGGAACGACGCCGCACCAAAGCTGGTCGGGTGGTAGTTGATATAGATGGACTCCCAGTGCTGCGCGGGCATCTCGTACACCTCGTGCATGATGCTAAACAGGTGCCCGTTCGTCGACCCTTTGCCCATCAGCACAGTGTTCCACCACGTCCACGCCTCGCGGTGGGTGCCGCCCGCCGCGTGCGCGAACCGGTGCAGGCCCTCGTAGCTGCGGAAGTAGATGAGCACCATGATCTCGTTGGACGCGAGGCGCTCGTTGGCCAGAAACGTCTTGGCGCCCAGGTAGCCGTAGTCGTCGTCGTCGTCGCGGTTGTTGGCGGCATCGGCCTCTAGGTCGTGCACCATGGCCTCAAAGTACTTGACAATCTTTTGAAAGTGCGGGTGCGCGGAGCCCAGGGCGTGGTTGCTGCGGCCGGCGAGCTGGATGACCACGAGCGGCTGCTGGCCGGGGCGGTGCTGCCGGGAAACTGCGCCGACGTCTTTTGTGTGAGGACACCAGCCATGTACGGGTTGGGCCGCAGCTGGCCCCAGATGAGGAGCGTGTTAACGATACGCGATGCAAGGTAGACGCCCACCGGGATGACGGCCCAGCCCAGCGGCAGGAACAGCAAAAGAGCTGCCTGGAGAAGGGCGCCGAGCGCAACCCATGTTTGCAGCTGGAACACATCACGGAGGAACTGTCGTGGGCAGACGTTGGCAGACGTTAGTTCAGCTGCGAAGAAACACCATCATCATGTATCGCGGGCTTCATGGTCTCGTGGTACGCACAGTCTCGCTGCTACTCCAAAACTGCGACGGGGGCCGTTTGTCGGCCGGGGGGAGAAGTGGTGGGAACACGGCCATGTTTCGCGCCGTACAAGAACACCGTGTAAACCAATTTGAGTAATAGATGCAAATAAGTAAGAAACCAAAGCCAGGTTCCTGGACACGAGTCCATACGTTGTAGATTTGTATTTTGAATTTCTGTCCAAGGCCGCGGAAAAGGAGATAGCCTGCTGCCAGGGATGCGACGGACTTTCACCAATCAAGGCCGGCATAGTTTGCTTACCAAGCACGAAGCCGCCTTTTTTTGCGGGAGAATCCTACCTGTCAGCACTAGCTGGGCCGTTCCAATAACCCAACGTTGCGAGGGAACCACCGGGAGTGACTTCAAGGATTGGCGGTGTGCCGAATACCCTGCTTTGAATCTTGGGTGCGGAGTTTTGGCTGTGCTCAGTGTGACTATCACGACTTGTCGTTGGGGAGTTGTCCGCGGAAGACGTGCATTTATAAAGACAACACACACACTCACGCACAAACACACACACACTCACACATATTATATACGTAAACATACATTCCAAATTTTGTACTGTACCAGTGTCTCGCCAGACTTAGAGTGAAAAACAAGGCTTTGAGATGGTGAATCGGCCGGTCGTACATCTACAGGCTCACCATAACAGACCCAGTCTATTCGTTTAAACATGAGAACTACAGGGCGCTCGACTGCATATGATGGTTAAGGCTGAATGTCCCTGTTGTTCCATCTGTGCTTGAATTACAGCGGCTGTCCATCTTTGCACCTTCCCGGCCTTCATAAGCACTGCTTCGGAAGCGGTCCACAACAAAATACGGGCCTCCATCGGCTCGGAAGCGTCGGTGGTTTAGTGGTAAAATCTGTCGTTGCCATCGACAGGCCCCGGGTTCGATTCCCGGCCGACGCATGAAGATTTTCTTTTTGTTATTTGGACGACAAACCTGCCTGTAAATTCATTCCCCGACCCGGCATCTCGAACGCTTTCAGAATCAGCCTCTTCTTTGCATCTCCTCAACCTGCCCGCCTCGCCACTTGTCCATTACCTCTGCACTACTTTTTTATATTTCTATTACCGTGCTCCATCGGCAAGGCTCTGCGTGCAGCACAGATAATGTCAATTGCCGTCTGTCGACGAAGTTTCGTCAGGGAAAGCGCCCGAGCAACTTTCAGACAACCTGAATCTTGGCGTCGGTCTTTTCGCGCATGTCAGTGCCGTTGGTGGAGCTGCCGGACGCGTCGAGGTCAGGGCCCGGTGTGTCCATGCCGTCCTCGCCGTCCATGCCGTCCATGCCGTCCATGTACGTGAGCTACATGGCCACCTTGTCGTTGAACAGGCCGTTGATTTCCTCGAGCGAGAGGCCCTTGGTCTGGATGTGGTGTTAGTGAGTGCGTGTCTTTGTTCTGGTGGCTTGCCAGGTGTTTTCTAGAGATGCTTGCATCGGGCTGTTAACGTACCTCGGGGCAAAAGAGCTTGATAAGCACGACGTTAATGGACGGCAGAATGATGAACAACAGATAGTACTTCCAGCCAATGGTGGCGAAGCCGGTGATGGAGGACTCGAGAAAGGGCAGGGTGGACAGGAAAAAGATGGACAGGCACCAGCCCATGCCCTTGGCGCGGATGTGCGTCGGGAAGATCTCGGCACCGTAGACGTAGATGGTGGTGTCGACGAAGCTGCTGTAGAAGACAATGTAGCCAAAGAGCATGGCCACGCCGGCGGCCAGCGCGGCCTTGTTGGTCGAGCTGCCGTAGTTGGCAACAATCGCGGCCTCGATTGTAAACACCACGCAACCACTCATGCCAATCACGGGAGGGGGGGGGAGGAGGGGCAGAACGGGGAGAGAACGGAGAAACGTACACCAACGGGCGACTCGGGCAGCCACCTGACAAAACAGAGCTGCAATAGCGGCCAGAGGATTTGCAGCGATAGCGGGAAACGCCAGTTGAACGCCGCATTCTGGGAGAAGAAACTGCCCACGCCGACCCAGGCAGCCAGCACGTAGCCGATCAGGAAGAAGGCACCGTGCTGGCCGATGAGGAGACCGCGCGTGGCCGGCGGTGCCACTTCGGCAATGTAGATCGGGACGAGCGTGACGAACATGGCTGCAGGTGTGGTGTGGTGTGGTATGTGGTTAGTAGAGCTTTCCATGCGGGGCTTGAGAGACATGGACGGCAAAACGCACATCCAGAGAAACCGGTGATGAAGCGAGCGGCAATAGACATGCCGATGTGCACCGAGCCGCACTGCAGCGCACCGCCGATGATGTTGATGACGGCAGCCACGACGAGCACCGCGCGGCGGCCGTAGCGGTCGCACAGCCAGCCGACAAACAGAGCGCCAAAGATGGCACCCGCGGAGAAGATGCCAAAGACGGTGGCGATGATCTGGTTGCGGTACTTGTAGAGCGAGGCCTGCGTGGCGTCGGCGGTCAGGCCGAAGTAGGCGTACCAGCTGGCCTGGCCGACGGTGGTCGAGATGATGCTAAAGTCGTAGCCGTAGGTGATGCTGCCCAGGCTCAGGGCGAGCGCGATCTGGAGTTGTTAGAAAGAGAGGGGGTTTGCGCATAGAGGACGACGACGATTTACTTACGGCGATATTCGCAAAGGAGAAGCGAGTTGAGCCCATGGTGGCGGTATTGTTGTCGCTCCCGTATCTGTCTGCTTTGGTCTGAATGTATCAAAATTGTGAAAATTATATCAATATATCCGAAATTGTAAAGAGAAAGACAAGTCCCAATGGTGTTGTTAGCGAGCGATGATATCAAGCAGCTCCTCATCTCTGGCAAAACCAAGGACAAACATAGATATATATGAGTCGGTTGCCCGCCTTCCTGGACATAATCCCGAGTTTTCATCTTTGCCACGTCCTACAGCCGTGATTGTTTATGTCTTGCCTGGCGGAACACATTGCAACTTCTACTATGCTCCTTTACTCCCACCAATGGCCATAAAACGAAACCGTTTGGGTCCTTGGGAAATGCATCCACAAAACAGATGCGATAACATGTTCACAAATAATAAAGTAGTATGCTTCGCTTTATTCAATACATGCGGCTGCCAATTCTCATTTCTGCATTGGCCGGCGCCGTGGTGTTGATCATTGACATGTGCCGGAGATCGGACCGCACACCAAATGGACCAATAGCATTACACTTATCACAGGAGATAAGGCAAGTTGAGTGTGCAAGGCAGCTGCAAGGAAGCTATGGCACTATCAGCTGCCAGTGAGGTTTCTCAGGCCGTGGAACTGTAATGTTAATAAAAAGAGCAGAAGAAAGTAAAAAAGTAATAAAAAACGTACAGCAGCGGGTATTCGCTGGTCGTCACCGACCCAACTACTAATCCGCCGATTACATGTTTAACTAGGGGAGAGCGGACGGGATCCCGTGTTTTCATATATCTATGGCCGTACGTGGCAGATTTGTAGACTAGGCGAGATTATATGCCGCACTACCGCCGGTCTCGTATCCCGTTGTTAAGAATGCACTGAGGAAGATGCATTCTCCAGCCACGGATCTTGATGGGCCCTGATGAGCCTCACTGCCTGCGGGGAGCAAAACAAAGAGGGTGCAAAGAAGAAACAAGTTAGCTACGAGTTTTAGAGGGAGACATCGAGGTAGAAGTGTTGTATTTATGTTCGTCAGCAATTTGCCCAGTTTGCCCAGTTGGCCTTGGGCTTTGAAGCTCCTTCTAATATATTCAGATACACTCTATTTTGTTTTCTTTTTTCTTTCCCACATACTTTGGACGTTATACTCTAGTTTCTTTTAGGCATGTTCTCATACATGTCCAACACGGTTGAAAAAAAGAAAAAACTCTAACCAATACAGCTCAGGCTGTTTACAGCTTCGCCATGGTAAAGATTTGCAGTGGCCTCCACAGACAGGGCGGTTGGTCTAGTGTTCTGGTTAATCAAAAGACACTGGCTCGTTGCAAGAAGGGACATTAGATGCGTAACGTACTCATTTGCTCGCGCCAGTGGGCGAGGATGCCGTTGATACGCGCCGCCAGCATCAGCGCCGTGATGATTTCCGGCTGGAAGCCCCTATCGCGTTGCGTGGTTAGTTTTCGAAGGGCAAGAAAGGCCAAGGGCAGTGGCCGGGGCCGGGTAGGCGAGATACATACATGGCGGAAAAGACAAAGCAGCCGTAGAGGTCCGCGTTGACGTTGAGGTTGCGCGCGCGAAAGTAGTCGTCCTGCGCGGCCAAGCGCTCAATCTCCATGGCCACGGAGACGTGCGGGTCGGACTCGGCCGTTGCCCACAGCTCCTTTAAGGCGGCCTTGAGATGCTTGACGCGCGGATCGACCGTCTTGTAGATGCGGTGGCCGTAGCCAAAGAGACGGTACTTGCCCGCCTTGACTTCGTCGAGCGCCGCCGGCACGTTGTCGCGGGAGCCGATGCGCGCAAACATCTTGTAGGCGAGATCGATGGCGCCGCCGTGGAGCGGGCCGGACAGCGAGAGGGCGGCGGCGCTGACACAGCTGAACGGATCCGCCAGGCCGGAGCCGACGTGCATGCTGGCGGCCGTGGAGTTGGTCATCTCGTGGTCTGCGTAGACGATCCACAGCTTGTTCAGAATGCGGACAATCCCGGCGTCGGGCCGGTTGGTGGCCGGGTCGACGCGACCATCATGCACAGCATATTCTCGGCCATCGGGGTCGACGCAGCCATTGCCGCATCTAGGGGTGGAACGGCACATAGGCGTAGTGGCAATAGACGAGCGCAATGATGCTCACCGACGCAGCAATGGTCTCGCAGATGGCCTTGTCGACGACGTCCAGTTTGCCGAGAAAGAGCTCCTTGCCAGCGTAAAGGGGGATGGCAGACGGGTTGGTCGCGGCCCAGGCGCTCAAGCCGGCCGTCAGCAGTAAGTGGTAGGGGCGTGTTGCGCGGGAAGCCGCTGATGGTGTCGATGACCGACTGGGGCGGCTGCATGTGGGCAGCGAGGCTCCGGCGGTAGTTGGCCTTTTCGTCGGGCGACGGCAGGTGGCCCCAGATGAGCAAAAAGGACACGTCCTCAAAGTCGTGGAGCTCTACCAGCTGGTCAGGGAGTGGCTCCGGTACTGGATGGTTCCTTTGATACCGTCGCTGTCTGGTGAGCGGGGAGACGGACAGACGGGGTATAAAAGATCAAGAACGACTCACATGTAGGTGATGGAGGACTCTGCCACGGCCGTGTTTTGGTAGCCAGGGTCTAGTATCTTGAGTCCCGACTGGAACGGTTTTCGCCGCGTTATCAATGGATATCCGTTTGAAGTCGGTGGCGCGGACAGCATTGTTGGTGATGGGGATCTCGTGGGACTGCCCGGTGCGGTTGTCGACCACAGTCAGGGATTCTTTAACGGCCATGGTGTGTTGTATTGGGTATTGTACTGAGTCGACAAATGAACGAGAATATGGGCAGTGTCAATGAAGGATAAAGTGTATGTCTGGATTGTGTACAACCAGAGTAGATGAAATGCACTGAAACAAAAATGGACTAAATGGACGAAAGTGGACGAAAAAGAAAGAAAACGAAACTAACATGGAAAAGTGGAAGAAGAGGAGAAGAAAACAAAAGTCTTCATATCCGTGTCGGGTAATTTGATATCACAACGCCGTGTATGGACTCGGATGCCTGATTGTCCAAGTTCCTGCCAGGCCAGGTGAGGCATAGCCTTTCAGTTCCACGTGTACCGTTACCATTCAGTGAGAAACCATAGATAAAATGATTAAATATATTAGAAATAAGAATATTAAATAAAAAATGACATAGAAAAACTGTTACATCGTACGACAGACAAGTTTTCTTCAGCCGCAATCACCAAACCACACTCCCCGTTGAAGCCCCTGCATTGCCTGGTCTTGAAAGTGCTACTGTTTTCCTTTAATCCCCTTTGGTCTCTCAGCCCAGGACTAGCACGGTTGCTGCTCAGCTCGGTACTAGCACCGTTGGGGGCTCCATCGCCAAAGCGACGCCTTGGCCGAAAATGGAATGCGATGGATTCAACGCGAACATGTCTTTCTCCACGGCACATCACATCTCCCCTGACCCCTACGAGTGCATCTTCTTCCGTGTCCGTCCTGCGGTGTCGTCTTGTTTCTCATTTCTTGACTCTTGATTTCCGTTGTTCGTTGTTCGTTCTTTACTTGGCGCTTCCTTTGTTTGATTTTACTTTCTCGCCTCGCAAGACACCACATCAACACACCATGTCCGCCTCCGACACAGAATAACGACCACGGTCATCCACGACATTGCCGCGTATGTCTACCGGGTCCGCCTGCACCCGCAATCGCATACCAACGCGCGCGTCTGGCGCTGCTCGACTCCATCGGCTGCATGGTCGAGACACTGCAGCTCAGCGCAGATGCCCGCGCACTCGTGGGCCCGGTCGTCCCGGCACCGTTGTCCCCCACGGCGTGCGGGTGCCTGGGACGGCATTTATCGAGGACCCGGTCAAGGCCGCCTTTGATATAGCAACCCTCATCCGCTACCTGGACCACAACGACGCCTACGCAGGCGCCGAATGGGGCCACCCCTCGGACAACCTCGGGGCCATTCTCGCCGTCGGGGACTGGCTGGGACAGCAGCAGCAGAAGTCTCCCATGACCCTGCACAAGGTGCTCACCGCACAGATCAAGGCGTACGAAATCCAAGGCGTCCTGCAGCAGCACAACGCGTTCAACGCGCACGGCCTCGACCACGTGCTTCTGGTCAAGGTGGCGTCGACGGCAGTCGTGGCGTGGCTGCTGGGCTTGCCGGAAGAGGCCGCGCTGGCCGCGGTGTCGCACGCCTGGATCGACGGCCACCCGCTGCGCATCTACCGACAGGCGCCAACGCCGGGCCGCGCAAGGCTGGGCCGCGGGCGACGCGTGCATGCGCGCGGTCCACCTCGCCCTGATCACGCAGGCGGGCTACACGAGCGCCGGCAGTAGCGGCGGTGCTGCGTGGGCGTGCGGACGGCGCTGTCGGCCGCCGCGCTGGGCTTCAGCGACGCGCTCTACGGGGCAAGGCGGTGGACCGCGTGTTCCCCTACGGCAGCCGCGTTATGGAGACGGCGCTGTTCAAGCTGATCACGGCCGAGGGCCACGGCATCTCGGCGGTGGAGGCAGCGGCCCAAAAAAAGTGGCGGCGCAGCTGCAGGCCCGGCGGGCTCGTGGCGGAGCGCGACATCCGGGCCATCCGCATCCGCACGCAGCGGCCGGCCATGATCATCATTGAACAAGAACCGGCCCGCTGCGCAACAGCGCCGACCGCGACCACTCGATCCAGTACATGGTCGCCGTGACGCTGCTGAAGCAGGCGCCCGTCGACGCCGCCGACTAACCGTCGACGCCGCGCCGTGGGCGTCGGACCCGCGGGTGGAGCGGCTGCGCGGCCAGATGACCGTTTGTCGAGGACCCGGGCTTCACGGCGGACTATGCGGACCCGGCCGTGCGCAGCGTTGCCAACGCGCTTCTGGTGGAGCTGACCGACGGGACCTGCCTCGACGAGGTGGTCGTCGAGTTTCCCTGTGGGCCACCACAAGCGGGGGCTGGCGGTGACCGCGGACGGCGTCTTGGCCAAGTTCCAGCGCAACATGGGCGGCGCCTTTGCGGCCGACGAGGTGGCGCGCCATCCTGCAGGCGGTGGAAGACGACGAGACCACGCACGTAAGCGAGCTGATGGCCCTGCTGGTCCGGCGCGACACGCGGCCCACCTGTAAAGGAATACTAGTCAACAGATACACGTCAAAGAGATGAATACGAAGCAATAGTCGTAATAGTAGTGCCATGCCATGGTTGGGCTGCCTCTTCACGCCACGTCTGATTTGTTGTACTGCCTATTTTGTGTTGCTTTGGGATTTTGTCTGTGCAGTCTGTGCCATTCGCTCGGGTCCATTAACACGGCCAAACACGACTAGCTGCATGGACAGTGGATGCGCTGAAAGAGGACCGTTGTTGAATCAATACGACTCTGTTGAGCCCTTGGCTAGAAACGACTAGCTGCATACAGTGGAGGCGCTGAAGATGACGGTGCTGTCTTATCAATACTGTTCTACACCACATGTATCATGAAATTACGATGTACGTGTGTGTACATGTATGTGCGTAAAGTGTAGTGAGTCCTCGTATTGCAGGCTGGCCAACAAAGAACGCACAGAGACAGAATATCTCGCCTCAACCAAACGCCATCATGGCCACAACACCTCCCCCCTTCCCCCGTCCCGTGACGCAGGAGCTGTGTGCGTGGATCGCGGACTGACCCTCGCCGACATCCCGACCACGCAGCGCACGCGCATCAAGTACCTGCTCCTCGATGGCCTTGCGTGCGGACTTGTCGGCGCCCACCTCGCCTGGTCTGAGGCGGCTGTCCAGGGCGTCATGAGCCATGGAGTCGCCGGGGACCTGTGGCCTCATCGGCCACGGCGACGACAGACGCCTCGGGCCCTGGCAGCCTCCCTGCTCAACAGCGCCTTCATCCAGGGGTTCGAGCTCGACGACTACCACAAGGGCGCGCCCATCCACTCCGGCTCCATTGTCCTGCCCACCTTACTGGCCGCCGTCGAGCACACCGCTGCACGCGAGGGCCGCGTCACGACGGGAGCCGACTTTCTCGTAGCGGCGCTCGTCGGCTACGAGACAGGCCCGCGCGTGGGTCTGGGCGTGCACGGCATCGAGGTGCTGTCGCGCGGCTGGCACTCGGGGGCCATTTTCGGGCCCGCCGCCCGCCGCTGCTGCCGCGTCGAAGCTGCTGCAGCTGCCGGCCAGCCAGGCCGAGGATGCGTTGGGCATGGCGTGCACCCAGGCGGGCGGCCTCATGGCGGCGCAGTACGAGAGCACGGTCAAGCGCATGCAGCACGGCTTTGCTGCGCGCAACGGCCTCTTCGGCGCACTCATGGCGCGCAGCGGCTATGCCGGAATCAAGCAGGTGCTCGAGCGGCCGTACGGCGGCTTCCTCAGCGTCTTCAGCCAGGGCAACGGCCGCGATCCGCCGTGTGACCCGTCGCGCGTCGTCGACGGACTGGGCGTCGTGTGGGCCCTTGACGACATTGTGGTCAAGCCGCACGCGTCCATGGCCGCCACGCACAGCACGATTGACGCGCTGGCCGCCCTCCAGAAAAGGCACCCGCGCCAGCTGGCGCCGCGGGCGCTGCACCGGATCCGCAGCATCACGGTGGAAATGTCGGAGCCGGCGTTCAAAAAGGGCGGCTGGCGGCCCGTGCGGCCGCTCACTGTCACGGGCGCGCAGATGACCGCGGCGTACGCAGCGGCGATGCAGCTGCTCGAGGGCGAGGTGCAGGTCGCCCAGTTCGCGCCGGCGCAGCTCGACCGTGATGACGTGTGGGCGCTGATGGACAAGATCCACTGCCAGCACAACAAGGACTTGGCCACGTACCAGCAGATTGTCACCGTGGACGTGGACGTGGACGTGGACGTGGAAACCACCCATGACGCAGAGCGCCAAGATACCAAAGGCCGCGTCGAACGTTTCGTCGAGCGCGTGGTGGCGCCCCGCGGCAACGGCGTGGCGTTGTCCAACGACGAGGTCTTGCACAAGTGGCGGCAGCTCACAGCGCGCGTGATAGACCCGGCACGGGCCGCGGCCATTGAAGAGATGGTGCTGCACCTCGAGACGGTCCCAGACGTGCGCGCACTGGCGGACCTGCTGCACGGCCGCACGGAGAGTGTCTTTGGGCAGTTCCAACAAAGCTGTAACCGCGTGTTACATTGGACACGAACATATTCACGAGTTGACAACAAGTTGAATGTATATATTTGGAGAGAAGACGGGAACAAAATAAACAACAAAATAAACGCCACGTCATACGCAGTACAATTCCCCCCACACCTAAATACTCAACACAGCCACCTTCTCTGCTACTTTCTCTACCACCGGCTCCGTCACCTCTGCCACGTCTGCTGTCTTTTCCATTCCCTCCCCCGTCTCGTCCTCACTGTAATCAAACTGAGGGTCCGGGGGCAGGCTGACGCCCCAATATTTACGCAGCCGCTCGCGCAGCAGCTCGTACGAGGAACCCACCCGCAACACCTTTAGGTTCTCAAAGTCGATGATTGTGGACGCCCGCCCGCCGTAAACATGGTACCGCTGCAGCCCGTAGTCCACAATCACGTCCGCGGCGTCCTGGATCTGCACGTCCACGTCTTCGAGCCGAAACGACTGCCCCGTGCCCGTGATATTAGCGCTCGATCCCAGCATCACTTGACCAGCCTCGTCGTTGATCCGGCCTAGCTCACGGAGCAACGCGCTGCCGCCCAAGTAAATACCGAGGGTGCCGTTCTTCGTTGCATTTGCCAGCGTGGCCGCCGACAGATGCTGCAGGGCCGGATGGTCCGCGCGGAAGGGGGCCACGACGCCAAACGACAAGTCCATGTCCTCGTGCAGCACCTGGATCATGCGTAACGTTCGTTCCGGCAGAATATGCAACGTCCGGTGTAAAGACAGCGTGCCCATTACACCCTGTGTGTGGCCCGGCCGGCGTTGCTTGGCGGCAAACGACCTTTGCACGGCTTCGGCGGACGACGCCATAAGGGTATAGCCCACCTCGGTCGGCACGAGTGCGAGGCCACCTGACCGGAGCACGTCAAAGACACGCCGAGCATCGACTTTGACGTCCGGGTGGCTGCCCGCGGCAGGGATGATTTTGGCCGAAAGAGTGGCCATTGCGGGCGGTGGGAGATTAAAAGTAAAGAATGAAGGGAAAGAAGGGAAAGGCGAATATATAAGAAGTAGCGTGTAGTGAACTTCTCGTGTTTCCGTGTGCTTATTGAAACGCGTATTGAGGAAAGAAGAAGAAAACAATCAAACCCATGGATATATGATGCAGAGCACCAGCACGAGTAATTGTGCCTGTCAACCGCGTAAATGCACACTCTGCACCGCACTCTCGTTCCCCAATATTTTGCTGCATGCGCGTGGCACTTGACCCAGGGAGTGGACACGGATCTGGGACCGTGAATGCGTCGACGGTCCTACCCAGCAGACACTATTGGACATCAAAGCGGAGCCTGCTCACCAGGTGCAGGGCACTACGGCGAATCCGGCACAGCCGCACAGCTGAAAACCAAATACGACTGTCGACGCTATGGGCCTTGCAGATAAGAGAGACCGAGAACCAAAAAAAAAAAAAAAAAAACTGACATACGCTATTGAAATGAGATGGGGTGCCGGCCCTTGTAGGAACGTCTGGCACGCGCGCCATGTAGACCGTTTGAGCCAGCGTATATATCTTATGCTTTTGCGGGATGTTGATCAAAAGCCCATAAGGCTTCACGTGATTCCTGGCTCTCGTCGTCTTCACGCGCTAGCTTGCGGGTACGCCCCGCCTCGCGTACTTGCAACGGCAAGCAATGCGCCACAACATGCCCTGTCGTTTTCTGGTGCGGCGTGTGGCATGTGGGTATGCTCAACCACCGTTAAGCTTGTTTTTATTTTCATCCGGCTTCTTGTAAGGTCGTTTTCCTCATATTCTTTTACTTTAGCTTCGTCGTATAATTTTACAAGCGAGTAGGTCGAGCTCTTTTTCGGCTCGTTTCTTGTCCCCCTTTTCGGCGCCCGTGGCTCCATGGCATGGCAGTTTTGTTTGTTCTCGTTTGTTATTTTTTTAAAAACAAATTGTGCCTAGCTTTAACAGACATTGTGCCGGAGTATGTCCCATGGTCCTATGGACCGTGACCTCTGACCAACATGATGATAGCAAGCACTGACGAGTGTCAGTATAGCTATGCACATGCAATTGCGTCTTGCGTCATGCACGAGAGACTCGTACGCAAATATAAAATATGAAGAAGACCTAGGTCGTAGAAAAGGCTGGCATCTCATACATTACTTACCCAACACCTCCGTTCACAAATGGCTTCGCATGTCGGTCTGCTAAAATATTTAGTAAAGACAATAAGCACTGCGAGAATAAAGTGTGCGGACGTGATATCCTCTCCTTGGATCGCAACATACGCCTAGTGAGCTGCCCAGCCTTCCCATCGTACTTCACAGTTATTAGTGGGCATATAGTGATGCTAGGCACTCATATTGTAGTGTTCAAGTGGAGTGGTAAGAAATGGAACAAAGTTCATATAAGAGTTATGTCTCGCGAAGAGCAAGTCCCCATTATCTCGCCATCGTAAGCTAGTACATTTTGACATTGTCTACCATTCCTGTGGAAAAGAAACAAGCAGAGTGAGGCAGAGGGAGAAAAGATGCAGAACGGACGGGGCTTCCCGGAAATTCGTGTTAGATTTCATCACAGAGACCTATCCCAAACTCCCCGCTCTACACGTACCCCAGATCTTACAGACGCGCAACCCATGCCGACTCTAGGTCTTCCGTTCGACTGTTTCCGTTTCTGTTCTCATCCAAGCTGGGATACTGCTTCACTCCTCCACAGATATACCCCAGACTTTTTGCACCCGCTTTTGGCGCAAGCACGAGCACGAGCACGAGAACCACATCAACGTCGACGACAGCGTCCGGCTTTGCCTTCAAAGCGTACAAGAAGCAACAATGGTGTACCAAATTGGCCGCCGTTTGCTCAAGGACCACGACGATAACGACGACGACGGCAGCGGTAACGGCAACGGTTATGGTTACCGCTGGCGCTAGACCAAGCGTTCACGGCGTTCCCAAAAGACGTTGGCTTCAACAACGGTCTCTCGGCCCCCCAGCCCGACTTCGTGGAAGGCCTAGATATTCAGCAGTTTCAACCTTTTCCCGTTGACGAGGAGGTGCCGAGCGGTGTGCTGTACAAGGACAACCCGCATTCCATCACATTGGCGCACGTCGCCGGCGAGTGGAAGGGTGCCGGCAAGGACATGGAGCGAGCGCGGCTCCAGAGTGCTCATGACGGCGCTCCAGCAACAACCCCGTCTACGTCAGCGAGATTGCGCCTGCATCCTCACGTGGCAGGCATCACCGTGGGCTACATCGTTTCGAGCCTCATGGCCCTGGGCTTCAACTTTGTCACTGAGTCCTACCAGTGGCGCATCCCCTTTGTTCTTTATATCGCGACCTCGCTCGTCCTGCTCGCAACTGTGTTTTGCATTCCCGAGTCGCCTCGGTGGCTTACCGTACGTAGCTGCTTGTTTCCTTGCATGGTCTCCTTTTTTGCGCGTCTCGTAGAACAACCGCTGACAAGTTGGACAGGAACAAGAACGATACGACGAGGCGTTTGCAGTGCTGGAAAGGCTGCATTCCATGCGTGACGGCAACGGCAGCAACGTGGCGCGTGCGGAGATGATCCAGATCAAGGCCCAGGTCGGTGCTGACAGAGTACGTATTCACGCCGGCAACGATGCAATTTTTTTCCTTTTCTTTCAGTCTCTTTCCTTGGCTGACACAAACAAGAACAAGGCACGCAGCTGGATGCACATTATCAAGAACCGCCCACTGCGCAAACGGGCCATCTGCTCCATCGTCATTTGGATCACCAACATTGGCTCCGCCCCTTGTGATTGCCACGCTCACGCCCGAGCTCTTTGGCGATCTGGGGTTCGGTATCGTCACGTAGTTGGGGCTGTCGACGGCGTGGGTGACATGTGCTGCCATTGCTGCGTCCATCAACGGATTCCTTCTCGACCGCGTCGGACGCCGACCCCTTCTAGGTACGTTTTTTGTTCCGCTTTTGTATATCTTTTGTTTCTTTATTTGTTTCTTTTTTGTGTTCTCCTCCTTTTGGCCCTGTCTCCACACAAGCAGACACTAACAAAACGCAGTCATTGGCGGCGTGGCCACTGCTTCCATGCTCGTCATCGAGGCCGTCCTGCAAAAGTACTACCTTGGCACGACGAACAAGCCCGGCCTCAATGCAGCCACGGCCTTCTCTTCTTCATCTATGTTCCTGGTCTGGGGCTCCTTCCTGGATAATACCACCTACGTCTACGTGCCCGAGATCTGGCCGACGCACATGCGCAGCCACGGGTCCGCCATTGCCTACATCACCTACTACTCGGTGGCCATTGCCATCACGTCGCCGGCTGCATTGGCCTTTGCGGAGATTGGCTACAAGTACTATTTCGTCATGGTGGCCCTGTGCCTCGCCGGTACCTTGTACATCTATTTCCAGTTCCCAGAGGTAAGTCCAGTCTCTTTGTACACTTTGCTCCTCGTCCACAGAGGCGCGGTGCTATACATGCACGAACAAGGGATACATGCTAACATGGCTGCTCGGACGTCGGGCCTGACGCTGGAAGAGATTGCCGCCAAGTTTGGCGACGAAGTCGAAGTCCGCTTCGAGGATGCTGTGGCCGTCGACATGGCCAAGAACGGCAAGGAGGAGCGCGTGGAGAACAACGAGTCTGCTTAGGCAGAGGCGAGGATTCTTTTTTTCTTTTATTCGTTTCTTTTTTTTGTTCCTATATGTCTCTTCTTGTCTTTACTGTATTTTCAAGCTCTGAGCGTGCGCTAAATTGTCAGTTTCAGGAAACGAGACTCGCATTTTAAAAACTTGAGCTTGTGAATCAGGTATTGTTTTAACCATAAAGTAAGTTCGTCTCATCTCTCCTTAAATTACGGCCACTCAGATGACATGCAGAGCGCTTGGACAAACGTCTACGTTATGTATGGCATTTAAAAAAACATGAATTTCGTATTGTAGCTGCCTAGTACACATGATAGAGCCCAGCCCCCGAGTCAATTGACAGATTCACGCCGGTGATTGCCGCGGCAAAGCTGGTGACAAGAAGAGTACGCCCTGTGCAATCTCCTCCGGGTCCGTCATGCGGTTCTGTGCACTCTCGGTCTTGTGTCTTCGTAGAACTGGTCGGGCATTCCGGCGGCGGCCATGAGCGGCGTCGGGACAAAGCCCGGGCACACCGAGTGGACGCGGATCTGCTGGGGCGCGAACTGCCGCGCATCCACGCGCGTGAGCACGTAGACGGCGTGCTTGCTGCTCGTGTACGCCGACAGATTTGCCAGCACGGAGAAGCCCGCGAGCGAGCAGGTGTTTGACAATAGAGCCGCGGACGTTGCGCTCGGCCTTGGCGCCGGTAAAGATGGGCAGCGGCTCTTGCTGCAGCATCTGCCGGATCTCGTAATTTCTCGCACAAAAAGACCTGTCATGTCGGTTTTTTTTTTTTTTTCGTTCTTCCTTTTTGTTTTTATGCTTCGTCTCAGCATCCTTTACAGCCAAGAAACGGCAACGCACCCCCTCTCGTTCACGGTCGATTGTTCTGTCAAACATGGCCGTCGACGTCTCCGTCGTTCGCACGCCGCCCTGCGCGATGCCGGCATTGTTCATTGGCAAAGTCGATGCGGCCAAAGGCCTCCACACATGCGGCCACCATGGCCTCGACCCTCGGCCGCGACCGTAACGTTGGTAATGTGCACAGCTGTCTTGGCGGACGGCGCCATGTCTGTGACTAGCCGCTGGGTCTCGGTCAAGCCGGCCTTGTTGATATCGACGAGAAAGAGCTTTTTGGCAGCCGCGCTCGCGAACTTGAGAGCAATGCTTCGCCCGATGCCTGTCCCGAATCAGCTTCTTACTGCAGATGTTTCTCTCTCGGTGTCTTCCTTACCTGAGCCAGCGCCGGTGATGAGGGCTGTTCCTACTGGCGATAAGGGGATGCATAGTTGCCAATGTATTTTCGCGTCCGGTCTTGTGGGAGGCAATTGATTTAATTTTGGACATGGCGATCAGTTACATGTTATGAGTATGGGAGCAGAGCAAAAAAAAACGACATGGGTCGTCTTAAACACGATGGGGTAAGGGGTAAAAGATTAACCCCCGCCTAACTCCTCTCCCCCGCGGAATATGAAATGTAAATCCATCTAAGAATTACTCCCTACAAATAGCAACAATAGCACAGACGCTCCTTAACCACCCCAGATTCGCTGTTTACCGAATTTCGGCCAACGCCGAGAGAAATCTCCGAAGCCAGTCCACTCCGCAGTGGCCTATCACTGTAAGTCGCACTCGGTCTTGCCCGAATTGGAATGCAACAAATATCAAGACTTGTTTTTGGGCCCTTACTCTTCACCTGTCAGCCGTTAAAAAAATCGTTGATTTACGTTACTCTGTATAAAGGAGAATATACGGAGTAGGTCGATATTTCATCATGGCCGGCCTTTTCAAAGGAGGCGGAACTGCTCTTGTGACGGGTGCTGCTGCCGGTGCGTCCCCCTTTTTTTTCTGTTTTTCCCTCCTTCTCCTTGTTTCTAGACTCTGCCCACGTGCTAACTCTCGCACAGGTATCGGGCAAGCCATAGCACTGGCATTTGCCGCAGAAAGCTGCCTGCAGATCGCAATCGGCGATGTCAACACAGACGGGCTCGACAAGACACAGCAGCTCATCGCCAGCGAGTTTTCCGAATGTCACAGTGTACACCGGCCGGCTCGACGTGACGGACTAGGCATCAGTAGAGGCATTCCACGCCAGTGTCGTGTCTCGTTTCGGCCGCGTCGACTTTGTAGTTAACAGTGCAGGCTATAGCCAGTCTCCAGCACCCGTCCACGAGCTGTCTGAAGGGGAGTGGGACACGGCGCTGCGGGTCAACCAGAGAGGAGTATGGAGCAGACCCGTACTCATAAAAGGTGGGAGAAGTGAAGAAAAGAGGCTAATGCGGATAATCAGGTCTTCCTCTGCGAAAGGGCGCAGCTTACGCAAATATTGAAGCAGGACGTCCCGCCTGGGCTCAAGAACCGCGGGAGCATCGTCAACGTGACCAGCGTCTGCCAGACAGTGCTGAGGAATAACTACTCTGCGTTTGCGGCTAGCAAGGGCGGCGTGCTGGCGATTACAAAGTGCGATGCCTACGACTACGGCCCGGACAACATCCGCGTCAACTGCGTGGCGACCGGCATCACCTCCACGGCCGACGATGCAGGCGTCTTTGCCGAGAAAACGCCGCTGCGGCGGACCGGCACGCCCAACGACATCGCTGACGCCATCGTCTGGCTGTCCAGCCCCAAGGCATCGTTTATTACGGGCACGACGTTGACGGTGGACGGCGGATACAATCTCCGGAATGGGCCGCCTTGAAACGCGCAATGGGCCATATTTGAAAAGTGGAAAACAGCTCTAGTTACCTGTCCTGTGCGAGATTGCATCTTACGCTATGTCGAAAACAAAACAGAAGAAAGAAAGAGAAAGCACATACCTTGCATTATCATCACGCACTCCGTTCTTGCGACGAAAACAAACGAGTCGATATACTGTGAACATATTTATGAGCCATATGATAAGGAAGATTGACTTGACAACGTGGCGGAATATATTTGAACTCCCCTTTCCTTCTCGCTCCATTATTGCTTGTTCTCGTGTCAAAATATCAAAAACGTCGCTGATGCACTGCTTTGTAATTCTATCAGGGTACGGCCCACTGCGTTGGATTAATGGGAACTGACTTTATATTAAGCAGTGAAACAGCACTTGTATTTCTCAACTAGGAATTGGCTGCTGTAAAGCTAGTCTGATGTAGTGGTATTATCGTATCTAAATGTAGCCGGAGCCTGATGCTAGTTTTATTTATTTATATTATTCTTGCCTCTTTCGAGCAAAATATTATTTCGTAACCTAGTTCCGCCCAGCAAACGTGGTGTAATGCTATAATAGGAATCGTATAATAAGATAAGAAAGGGGATATTAAAACCACCGTATGTACATGGGTAGCAACAAACAGCAGCGACGGAAGCAAGCGGGTATGTGACAAGGAGCCTCGAGGTGATTATCTCCAGCCCTCAAATGTAGTTCCGGTAATACGGAGGCACGCTGGGCCACTGGTCAATGCCGTCCTGGATGGCAACGGCCATGCCGCCCATCAGATGGCTCTGGATGTGGCAGTGCAGGAACCAGGCGCCCGGGTTGGTGACGTGGTACCGGATGACCATCCAGGCCGGGCCGGTGGTGGCGGCAGGCGTGGCCAGCGTGTCGCGCTTGGGGGGCGTTTCCATGTTGAAGCTCGCGGGATGTACTGCAGCGCCTCGGCGACCGTGCTGTAGTTGAAGACGCCCTCGCCGGACCCGAGAAGCCACATCTTGTTGCCGTGCTTGTGGATCGGGTGCGGCGGCATGGGGAACGACAGCGCCTGGAAGACAATGTCGATCCACTCGTCCATGTACGTGGTGAGCGTGACGTTGTTTCCTTCGTCGACCGGGTCCGGCTGGAAGAGCAGCGGTGTGTCGTTGTCGAGCTGCATTGGGTAGGCTGTGCTGTTGAGGGCCCAGTTGTAGCTCGCGCCCGCGACGCGGATGCCGAGGACGACGGTGCGGTTGGCCGCCACGGGCGAGTTGCGGACGTCTGCGTCGGGCGGAAACGCCTGCATGGCCGCCTGGTCAAAGTAGACGACGCCGCTCGACGTGTTGGTGCCGACGTCGTTGATGAAGGGGGTGACAGTGCTCTCCGGGATTGGTGTGTGGGCTCTTGGACCGGCTGTTGCGGACAACCAGGTTGGCGAAGCCGGTGATGCTCTGGGCGGCCGCGTCCGACGCAAAGCGGATCGTGTAGTTGCCGTCCAAGGGCGAGACGGGCACGAGGACCGAGTAGCGGGCGCCGTTGGTGATCTCAATGGCGTCGACCTGCATGGGGTCGATGTACGCGCCGTCGACCGCGTACACCCAGAGCGGGTGGCCGTCAATGGCAAACATGCCCGTGAGCAGGCCAAACGCGCCAATGACGTCAAACGGCCGCCACGCATCGGTCGACAACCGGTCTGGCAATGTCGATCGTGGCCAGCTCGTGCTCCGTCGGCGTGCACACGTCAAAGATGCCCGGCGGCACGGCGGACAGGTTCTTCGGCAGGCTGGGGTCCGCGAGCACGTTGCCGATGATGTTGGCCGACAGGCAGCCCTTGGCCGTCAGAGACGTCCTCGTTGCCCCAGCGCCAGCAGGGCCTGTTGCGTGGGTGTCAGCAGCGCCTGGCGTTTGGCCGCGGACCAGCAGTCAACACGCCCTTGCCGTTGACCAGGACAGCGTCGTAGCACGGCGTCTCGATGCGGCGGCAATCTCAATGGCCCAGCCGTCGACAGACGTCACGTGCCGGTAGTCGGACAGCACCAGCGGCCGGCTCGCTGCCTCGGCCGCCAGCATGGCCTGCAGTTGCTTGGTGCTGTTGGCGATCTGGCTAAACGGCCGCGCGCGGTGCGGCTTGGCGCGGATGGTCAGGGGCCCCAGCAGCCCGTCGTCCAGCTGCCCGCGTTCGTGTGCGTGGTACCAGTAGCTGCCGTACTGCGTGGCCTTCCACTGGTACAGGAAGCTTTTGCCGGGCGGAATTTGGCGTTGCGTCAGGCCCGGCACGCCGTCGGACCAGTTGGTGTCCGCCATCTCAATGCCGTGGAAGTGCACCGTCGTGTTGTACGGCATGGTGTTGTGCACGAGCACCTTGACAACGTCGCCCTCGTCAATCTCGATCAGCGGGCCGGGGAACTGGCCGTTGACCAGAGCCATCTTGCGCGAGAAGCCATCCGGCGCGTGGTCTTCCCAGGACAGTGTGAGGTCGAAGCTGCGTTCGCGGCAGCCGGCGTCGGGTTGCACGAGAGGCCGCGTGCTGGCGGTGGCTGCTGAAATGGAGGCGGAGACATCGACCGCGACACCGGCCACGGCTGGCACAGCGCCAGGGCGGAGCAGGCTCCGGCAAACAATCGCATGGCTATGGTCTGGGAGGATATGTCTTTGGAGGGAGATTTGGTGCGTGAAGCATTGCCGAGGATAGGAGAATGTGAGAAGAGCTTCCGTGCTTTAACTATTGAGAAAAATGTGAAAAAATAGTGAGGAGAAATTAAAAAAAAAATATCAAAAAAGCAGCAAGGGATGGGACGTGTACGAAGCTACAAATGTGGAAATGTAAGCCGCAGATCCTGTGTTGACGAATGTGTGCTGTGGAGACAATAAGACAATAAGACGCAAAATGCAGTGAGAAAAATGGACCAGACAAATGCACCAATACAGGACGGAGAGCGCGAATGGAGCTACGAGGAGGAAATAAGCATGAGACGAACCATGAGACGACCCATAAGATGTGCCAATCGCACAGCTTGACACACGACCATGCCTCTTATTGACTGCCGACGTTGCAGTGTTGCAGTGTAAAGTGACGATTGGCGCCGCTCAGCTGGGCTCAGCTCTCTGGGCTCTTCCTAAAATTGGGCGTCTTCCCCATAAAAGTGCGTTGGCAAGGCAGGATCTGCAGGCGCTAAGACACGAAGGGAACGCAGTCAGACCATAAATACAACGCGAGCAGCTGAAATAGACGTGCAGTGAGGTATCTACGAATATTCTTTCTTTCGTCGTACTGGATGCAGCCGAGTGTTTGCCGTTGGGGCTTGGGCATGCGACCATGGGATGACGTCGAGTACCACGTTATAAAATCATGGGAGAACGGCGAACGACTGAGAAACAAAGCATGCATCATATTACGTGTATTTGCGCTGCTGTAAGTCCGTATTCTCGTTGTATACGAGTATGTATTCAAGTTTGCTAGACTATTTTTAGTCGTATATTATTCACCGCTTTACGTATCCCTCCCAGCACCTTACAGCCCCAGCAGGGCGCCCTTGGTCGACTCCGCCAGCGTCGCCCGCCACAGCTTGTGCTCGTTGAGGATGAAGACCTCGCCGTTGCGGCCGAAGCAGAAGTTGGCGGCGCCGCCCGCCACGAGAATCTTGCCGAGCAGCACGCCGCCGGGCGACCACACGTTCACGCCGTCGCCGCAGCCGCTGTACACATTGCCGTGCACGTCGCACTTGATGCCGTCGGGGATGCCCGTGTCCGCCATGGCAAACAGCCGCCGGTTGACCAGGAACGGCTGGCCGTGGTACACGGCCACGTCAAACGCGTAGATGGTCGACGCGCGCGCCAGGTCCGTCGTGCCGTCGCCGTGGATCCAGTCCGTGTCCGTGACGTAGACGGTGCGCTCGTCGGGGCTGAAGCAGATGCCGTTGGGCCGCCCGAAGCCGTCGGCCATGGCGCGAATGTGCTGGGTGGCCGGGTCGAAGCGGTAGACCTGGTTGGGCAGGCTGGGCCGGTTGCGGATGCCCTGCTCGTGGCCGTAGTTGGGGTCCGTGAACCAGACGGCACCGTCCGAGGGGCAGACCACGACGTCGTTGACCGAGTTGAACGGCCGGCCGTAAAACGACGAGACCAGCGAGCGCGTGGCGTACGGCGGCGTCGTCTCCATCACCACGAGCCCGCCCACGCTCTCCTTGTGGCCCTGCGAGCAGAACAGCACGGCGTCCTCGCCGTAGTTGACGCCGCCGTTGGCCATCTCGATGCCCGCCGGGGTGATCTCCTCGCACCGGACCGTTGTCGACGAGTTGGTGCCGGCCGCCGGCAGGTGCACCTTTGTGATCTGGATGGTCTTGCCGCTGCTGGCGGTGGCGGCGATGGCCTGCTCGTGCGGCCGGGCCGGAACTGGTTGCTCGTGACATAGAGGCTGTTGTCGCGCGCAATGTACACGCCGGCCTCGTGCGCAAAGGGGTACTCGGTGTTCTCGTGCAGCAGCTCGAGCTTCGGCGCCGGGCCAAACAGCGCCCGGGCAGCGTTGTCGTAGATGACAAACGGAGACGACATGGTGGCGGTCTGTGCCGTGATTGGTGGTGATGAACAGATGAACACCGGTTTTCACACAAACTGCGATGCTGCACCCAGTTTTGCTTCTCGAGAATATAATCGGGTTGCTCTCTTGTCCTATCGCCCCGTCTTGGCAGTCTGCTCACTTGCCGTTGAGATGGCTTTCTAGGCGGTTTACGTGGAGGTTCGCTGGGGGAACGGCTGTAGTCCTGGGGCCGGCATCTCGCTATTAGTGCGGGGAATGGAAGGACGCACGGTTTGGCGGCAATTGTAGCTTGCCCGGTTTTGGTCGGCGTTTGTGCCGCCGGGCCAGTTGCCGACAACACAAAACCCATCAGGTGATGGACGACGTGCGGGGCGCACAGCAAAGTGAAGAAAAAGGCCAGGTCCACTCGGATCCTGTGAAAAGAGTAACAAAAGCCTCGGTGGCTTGACGAGTATGCCCAATATTCCGAAATGATGACATGGGCAAACAGAAACAAAAAACTCTTCAGTTGTCGCCTGGGTTATTAAACATATTTCTTTAATATTTAATCAAATTATTGGTTTTGCGTACTGGGAGTTTTTCCCGAAAATAAATTTAAAAAAATTCACCTTTTTTTTGCTTAAGAAAACTAACATAAAAGATTAAACATGACAATTTTGTTATCTATAATGATACACGACACTGCCTAAAGTCATATCATGTACGCTCCAAAGCTCCAGCTGCTGTATCACCCAGCACAGTCGACTGCAAAGAATCCAACTGTGCGTGCACGACACGGTCGACCAGCAGGCTGGGATTGCCATCTGCGGCACTCCGGATCATCGTGAGGTACTCGCCACGGTCGAGGTCCACGAGATACGGCGGTAGGTAGCCCTGGCGCATGAGGTCGTCCTGCACAATCATGCGCGATACACGGCCATTGCCATCGACGAACGGATGGATCAGCAGGAAATAGACCATGGCGTGGCACGCGAGGATCAACGGGTGCAGCTTCTCTGTCTTTGCCACCTCTCCTCCCATCCCCGCCTCTTTTATGTCTCTTGTCTCTTGCTCGACACGTGCCCGTCATGCAAAGTACCCGCTGCATACATGCCGGCACCTCCAATGTGTGGTAAGGGAACACGGCCATGGGGTTGCTCTTGACGCCAATGGGCGTCTGACGGTATTGGCCGAGGCGCAGGCGTGGACCAATGGCCCAGGGATAGAGGCCGCGCGGGTCCAGCCCGGCCATTGCCAATGCCGAGAGGCGCGGACCTGGTGCTCGTCGAAGCCCCTATTGGAGGTGCTGAGGCCGCTGCCGCCGTGTGCACGTGATCCCGCCGTCTGCGCAATGCATTCGCTGGCCACAATGTGGTTGCGCAGTTCCATGGACTCGGCGTCGCCGTTGTCTTGACCAGGACGAAACGAGGCAAGCCGCGGGAGTGGCGTTTTGGCCAGCTGGCGGAGGGGCAGCGATGCGAGGTTGACGTCCTGGAAGAAACTGCCTGCCAGTTCCTCGTGCATCTCGTGGCTAGCGCTGATGGGCAGCGTGTTGTTCTCGATCATCACCGACTGGTGTGCGTAGGCCGCGACCAGGTTTCTCGTTCTGACGGCCGTGGAAACGGACTGTGTCATCTGGTCTCGTAGTGGGTCAATCGCAGCAAGAGCTTGACATGTGTCCGTGTCCTGTATTGCAATAGCTGTCAGCATAATGGCGTCTCATGTCGTCTCATCCATCTTGGGGTGGCGCAGGCTTACCTGCTGACACTGGAGCTATCCCATTCGGCCACCATCCCATGGCCGGTGGTAGTCTTCCCACACCCTGCCAGAACGGGCTAGTTTGTTGTACGCCTCCCGTCTTTGTCCAGGACGTGGAAGGGCGCGTATATCTTGCTGAGAAGTGCTGCTCTTGCTGACGTAGTAGCCAGTCGCAATGTTGCTCGAAACGCCATGTTGTGGGATCGATGTGCGAGTTGCAGACGACGGATGCGATGAACTGAGAAGGAAAAAAAAAAAGAAAACCTCGACAGGGACAGGGCCCAGATATGGTTTGTTGGCGAGGTCCCGTGACGTTGTCGCCGGTTCTGTATTTTAAGGTTTGCCCACGTCCGGCTTGTGTGCACTATTGACATAATCAACACCAGTTGGTCGTCAAAACGCACACAACTCTGTCCGTAGAATATTACATAAACATTAGCCCTTGGCGATCGACTGTGCTTCATTTTCGGGCAAGAAACAAGACCGACAAGTCTCTCGCGACAAAGTAAACGATCCACCACCACCGGCTTATTGGTCCTCGGGCTCGCCCAGCTCACCCAGGTCGCCGAGAAACGTCTCGACGCGCAGCAGCATCAGGTTTGTCAGCCCCTTAGCGCCCGCCGCCCCATGGACAGAGACACGGCTGGCCCACCGCCAGCGCCGGATCCAGGCCAGCAGCTCGCGACACTCGTCTGCAAACCCGGGCCGTGCATGGACGCCCTTGGCCGCTGTCCTCGGACGGCGGGCCTGCAAACGGTGACCACGTGCAGCAGGTACACGATAAAGGAGCCCGCCATGCTGGAACTGGCGCGGCTCCAGCCGTGCCAAAAGGCGTTCCAGTGCGTGGGCGTCAGGGCCTCGACGAACTCGACAAACTCGCGGACACACAGCAGAGCACCGCGGGTAACGGCGCGGTACAGGGCGTCCTCGTTGGCGGTGTCTGTACCGTTGCCCGTGCTGGCTGGACTGGGGCCGGGACTGGGACAGGGGCTGGGGCGAGCTTCTTCCCTTATCCCGTCTCCGTCCAGAGAGCGCAGCAGCGCGCGGAACAGCATCATGTGCGTCACAATGTACGACAGGTGGAGCGATGCATTGCCGTCAAGCGACTGTGGTGGTGGTGGTGGAGGCGGGTCCCGTTCTGCCGCTGTAGCTGAGCTACTGCTGTCCCCGTCCTGATGCTCGGCGGCCAAGATGCTGTTGATGGTAAACCGCGACGACCGGCTGTGGCTTCGGAAGTGCAGAGAGTCGGGCAACGCCGTACTCCACGCCTGCAGACGGGCATGCAGCGGGCGCCCGACGGCCATGGCCCGCGCCAGGTGCTGTGCGGTGCGCCGCGTAGCCCGCAGCGTGTAGTAGGCACGCTGGATATCGTCGAGGATCGTGCTGAGGCGTACGAGGTGCAGCAGGTAGTAGGGCTGCCCGCGCGTTGTCGGACAGACAATCGCCAGCCGCCAAGTCTGCCGGCCCCAGCGGCTTCACATCCGTGTTCTCATCGACACCGCCGCCATTGTCATTGTCGCCGTCATCGTCGTCACCAGCCGGTGCACGCCCGAGATGGCGGGGCATGCCGCGTGCCAGAGCGATCCATGTCTCGGTCGTCCACAGGACCCACCACAGCCGGCGGCGCAAACGGCGCTTCCACGCCGGCACGGCCGTCCAGCCCGAAGGGTCGCGGTGGAGACCCAGCGTCTGCGCCACGGACACGGCCATCGCCACGAGAGACCAGGAGAAGGCCGTGTCGTGCAGGTACATGCTGGTGGGGTTGGCCGGCGGCAGGCGCTGCTGCAGCAGGAGGCAGGCCTGCAGTGTGCTGAGCCGGGGCGCGTGCAGTTCGTGCAAGACGCTGCGCCAGCTCAGGCGGTAGAGGGCGTCGCCGGACGGCGGGCGTACGAGCAGGGGGTAGAGCGCGCGGTCGTGGACAACAAACGGCAGGGCGGCGGCACACATGGCGGCCAGCAGAGCCAGCGACATGGGCATAGACATGGGGCGCAGGTCTTTTGCATCGCGTGGCAGTTGGTGCGGGGCCACCATCGGAAAGCAGGGGTCGACGAAGCGCGCGGCGCGTACAGCTGCACGAGGCTGCAGCGCGTCGACAATCTGCCACAGTGCGGCCCATGCATCCTCCGCAGACGCGTTGGTGTCGGGCTTGGGCTCGGCCTTGTCGAGGACGGTATTGTCGGTCATGCCAAACAGGACGGGGCCAGCATCGCCTCCTCCACCGCCCATACCCACGCTCTCATGGTGGCCGCGGTGAGTGCTCGTGGGGAGTGTGTACATGTTGGGGGCTATAGCCCTGGTCACAGAAGCTCAGGCGGCCAGCGCCCGGTGTCGGTGTTTCAGCTTCAACAAACGCCAGCGGCGGCTGCGGTATGCTGTATGACTCCCACGAGAGGTCAAACTGGAGGGCACCGGCGATAAGGTCGCCGCCCGGGGATATCACGGATGCCGTGGCTGCTATGTTGTGCCATGACGGTACCGCCTCGCCACTGTTCGTGAATATCATGTCCGGTGTCCGCCCGTTGTGCACCGGGAAAAGCCCGCCATCGTCGAGAAATCCAAGATACTCTGGCGGCGGGGATGCCTGCGGCGGAGACACGTGGTTCACCGGGCGCTTCTTCTTATCCGGTGCCTGCGTAAACGTGCAAGCCAGGGTCTTGGTGCTGCAGCGCTGGCAGGGCGCCAGCGGGCATGTGGCACACGACCTTGCGGCGGCGGCAGGCATCGCAGGGCCGGGCCTTGCGCGGCTTGTAGAAGCGGGCATGGGGTGGCAAAGGTCCAGTGTCGGTGAGGGCCGCAGACGAGGAGGCCGATGAAGAAGCAAGAGTGGCGGTCGCAAGGCATCCATGAGGCGAGGTGATGGCCGAGGGTTGAAAGCAAGAGCTGTAGCTGTTGTAGCGTATTCTAGGGATCAATGATTGCAGGGAAAACGTGGAGGAGCTGACAGCGGAGAACGTATTACGGGGAAGCGAATCCTATCATGCCTGGCAATGGCAATCATCGTACAGAGGACGGAGTATGTGAGGCGTGGGTGGGTCCAGCCAATAGATAACACCGTTCGGCGATTTACACAGCTTAGTGCGGCCAACGCCCCTGCAAGGCGTGGATATATGAGGCACGGCACACGTTGCTGATTTAAGTTTGTTTAAAAGGCACTCTTTGTTATGACTTGGTTGATATACTTACGCCTGATCAGATAGGCCTAATTACTGAGTCTATGTGAGCTCGAACCACGCTCACGGTGTCATGGCTTTTTCCCGCTCCAGCAGCTCGTTGAGATAGGGGTGAGTAAACATAGACACCGCCTCATCGTCGGTCATCGGCAGCAGGGGACGCCGAGGCAACGCGCTGTAGCCGAATTGTCGGTTCAGAAGCTTCTTCATGCCGGGAATCTGCAGAACATCATCAGCAAATGTCAATGGCACATTTCACGCACGCAGAGCAAAGACAGACGAGAGCGGATAAACCCACCCCCACTTTCAGCTGAATGCCGTCCGCCAGCGACACCAGGTTCTGCAGCTCCTGTGCCTCCTTGTAGCTGGCCGGGTCTGTGCTCGCCCTTTGGCACGCCTCCCAGAGCCGCACACACACCCGCGGTGCCACATTGGGCAGCCCGCTGATGGCGCCCGCTGAGCCCGACGACACGGATGGCAGCAGGAAATCGATGAAGCCGTCTATGACCTCGAACGGGTACGGGCCATAACTGCGCGGGTATGTCTCACGGAACGCAGCGCTGTGCGTCTGCGCCGTGATGCGTGTCAGCTTGCCGACATTGGCACACGTCAGCTTGGCCCCGCACACGTTGGGCGCCCGGCGCACCACCTCGATAATGGTGTCGCTGTCCATGTCGATGCCGCTGGACACGGCAGGGAAGTTGTACAAGATGACAGGCACAGGGGACGCAGCCGCCAAGTCCACATAATACTGCTTGATAGCGGCCATGCTGTTGGCCACGAGGTTTCCCGCATAGTAGCCCGGCGGGATGGCGAGCACAAATGTGGCACCGGCGGCGGCGGCGTCTTTGGCGAGCTGGATCGACTCGCGCGTGCTGGCCGCGCCCGCACCCGCAACGACTGGCACGGACTGCAGCCCGGCCGCGTCGAGGACGTGGCGCGCCGTCTCTACCAGTTTCGTGCGCTCCTCCCGTGCCAGATGGACGGCCTCGCCCGCTGTGCCAGAGACAACCGGTACGGTGCCGGCGTTCGCGGTGACTGTAGGATCGGTCGCGTTAGAAGGTTATGGCTGTGAATAAACAGTCGGTCAGAGATATGTCCACGTACAGAAAACATGTTTTGCAAAGGCGTCGTAGTCTGCAGTACAGTCAGCATCGGTCCATGGTCTGCATTTTTGCAACAGCATTTTCTTTTCTACCCACCAACTTCCTCTGCCTCGTCAAAGAAGCACGGGAGAGGCGTGTAGATGCCTCGGGCTAGCGCCATTGTCGGGATGTGTATGTGTTGTGCGCTGATTCCGTTGGTTGTCGATTAAGCCGGACCGGTGAAGCTTCGCTGGACAAGCTGCTGTCGATGTTGGCGTTGTTGCTTCCTGGGAAATTACTGCTTGTCTCGTCATTTCGTCTTCTACCGTAGAGCACCGTGTCTGCCTCATTCACACACAGACCTCGGTGTTGAGAGTTTGCCTCTTCAGGCTTAGTCTCGGCGCGGCCAATGATAACTGATAAGGGTTGGCCGCAATCTCGGCGGGGTTTCGGCGCTGTCACTGCGGTTAATCTAGTGCCGACACCAGCATGGCCTGCGGAGGACACGGCCAATGAAACGAGGGTAATATGTGATACGCTTCCAATGGCCGCCGTCTACTAGCTTTATCATGACAGTATGGCGGTAATGCACTCGTCTCTTGCCGGCACCACCACGTTCAACGGCAGTCCGTGTCCGGCTTGTCTTGTGGATCTTACCAACACATGGCAAGCTGCTGGCATATGTTCCTTCCGAGCGGCCGGCCTTCCAGGATCTGTATTGACAAGTCTGTATCTTAAAGTTTAGTGCGTCAGCCGTATTACATTTCTACATACGCGCGTCTGTAGGCTTATCCACATAGTAGAAGGTGTGATCTGGCCCGTCTTGCAAACGATCGTTGCTACGGCGGAAATAACTAGATGAAACAACTCGCCGGTATGACACAGTCCTATCTAGCATCCTTCATGCACTGGTGGTATTGAAAATACGACAAGTGTAGAGGTATCACCACTCGTATGGTCTCATCATCATATATTCAATAAAGATTAGAGTGCTACTTCATCCAACGCCAAGCGTCCAATCGTATACTCCACCTCCCACTGCCTTTTCTTTCCTCACTTTACGTCGTGTACTTGAAGCTCTCGTTCTTGAGGCCCGTAGTGTCGAGCCAGTCCTGGTCCGCCCCCACAGCGTTGTTCTCGACCACAGCCGCACGCCAGCGGTTGTGAGCGTGGCACATCGCGCCGTAGCCCAGGATGGCCACAATGGCCACGGCGTAGCACACAATCATGGCAACCGCGCCGCCCGTGTAGGCCGGCGCTTGGTTGGCGCGGAACGTCTGCGGGCCAATAATGTTGCCGGTGGCCCAGGCGACATAGAACCAGGCGTAGAGCACAATCTTCTTGGTGTGACCGGCAATGTTGGCCTGGTAGACCGACACGAGCGTGACGTACGGTGCCCAGTATGTGTACAGAATGCTGCGATGGGTGGTTAGCGAAGACGAGGGAGGAAATAAAAAAAATAAAAAAAGGAAGAAACTTGAGAGACAGGACATACTAAAGACCCACGAGCTGGCCGGCGAGGTTGGTGCGGGGCAAACAATAACACAGCAGGGCGCCGAGCAGGGGCAGCAGGACGGAGCCGGCCACTAGGACCGTGCGGTAGCGACGCGTGGTGGCAGCGAGGTAGGACAGGGCGAGGCCGGACAAGGTGCTCATGGCGCCGGGCGGCATGGCCAGCAGCGAGGTCTGCAGGGGTCCGAAGCCCGGGCCCGAGATGATGAGCGTGTTGAACGTGGTGAGGCCGCCGTTGGTCACCTGCAGGGCCACAATGGCAATCCAGATCAGCCACGTCTTGGGGTCCGTAAAGGCATCGACGATCTGGTCCTTCTTGATCTTCTTCGTCTCGACGCCCGTGTTGTCGGCGGCCTTGCGCTGGATGATAATGTACTTTTCGCGCGCGCTGAAGCCCTTGACCTCGTACGGGTTGCTGGGCAGGAAAAAGTAGACAACGGCCGACCAGACAGTGGTGAAGACGCCGCACAGCAGGAAAATGACCTTCCACGTGGGGAGGCTGCCCTTGTGGTAGCCCACGACCCAGGCCAGGAAGCCATTGATGATGGGCGCAATGACGTTGAGGATGATGCTGTTGCGCCGGGGCTGCTCCTCGGGACGGTACCACATGGACACCACGAGCGTGACGGCCGGGATGAGCAGGGCCTCGAAGCCGCCGGGCAGGAAGCGGCAGACAAACAGGCCGGCAAACGACGTGCACGCGGCCATGCACATCTCGAGGATGCCCCAGTACAAGACGTTGAGCGAGAAGAAGGTCACGACGGGCATGCGCTGCAGGCAGTACGCGGCCGGGCCCATGAACACGAGGCCACCAAAGAACGGCGCCGAGCCGACCTACGAGTACTGCGAGCCCGAGAGGCCGAGGTCGCCCTTGATGTTGTAGATGGCGGCCGCCGAGATGGCCGTCTTGTCGAGGCCCAAGAGCGTGGCACAGACGAAGAGCTGTTGTTGTTAGCAATGGTACACTGGTGTACGTGATCGCGATGAGACGAGGGAGGGCAACACACAATCGGAATCAGGCGCCAGTCGACCCTGCGCATCAGCTTCTTCTCCTCCTCCTTGGTCCAACCCTCACTGCCCATGGTCTCGCATAGTCGGCCAGAATCTGCGTGGCAATGTCCACCTCGTCGGCATTGCCCTGCTTGACGGCCTTGACGGCGACGGGTGCCGTGGGGGCCGGCGCGACGGCTTCCAAGGCCGACTTGGACTCGTCAGTAAGACATGGCTCGAGGCAAAGACGAAAATTAAAATAAAAAGGGACAAGTAACAAAAGTATGATGTGATGGCAACGGTCGAAAATAGACGGCAATAGCAAAGACTTGGTCGAGACGGTTCGCTACCAGATGACAGTGGCGTGATGTGCGGCCTCTGCAAGGTAATTATAGAGATCGTCCCAGGACGTCAAGCCATTCAGATTGTCTTGAGATAACATGACAAGCGTTTGGGAGGACTGTGTGATTCATGATAGCTCGTGAAGAAGCAGGGCTACTTGATAAGCCGGACCCATCTGCCATGCGGCTACCTTGGTCTTCGTTATCATGGCATGTCTCCATAGTATGGGCCTAGGAGCGCGATATCCGGGGTAGAGAGCGCAATCGCATCAAATGTGCAAGGCCAGGACAGACATCGCCGAGGAGACAAAGCGGCAGTGATAAAGGCCAGCTAGGCCTGCGGGCAATCTCCTGACGCCGCTAAACAGCGGCCAGGTCTAGGGACGTGTTAGTGCTGGCCGCTGCGGGGACCGATGCTTCCAGTAGGGGCGGCCGAGGACAGCAGGGGGCAGGTGCGGCCACCGTAGCCCCGGCATGCGAGTGCGGCCAACGCTTGTGGAGATGGGGGAAGAAGCCCAATGCACTCGAGCGCGTTGAAGTTGGCCGCAATATAGGTGTGAAGCTACTCGGCGGTCACGCACGTGAGCGGCGGAGAAAGAAAAGGATCCAAGTCAGATGTGGAGTCGCGGGCAAGCACCGAGACAAGACTGCCGGCCGTGGCAGGGCATCGAGTTGTCAGACGGAAGGAAATAAAACAGGAAAACAAGAGAAAACAAAACAGAGAAGAGACGGCGACATAAACACATCGACACCGCCCCGTTATCGTATCTTTATCGTGCCATCTCTCCAGCCTGGCTCATGCACATTGCCATGGAACAGCCACCAACATCGTCATAATCGAAAGCACCATCCAGCAACATCCAGCAACAGGCCTGCATCGCAAAGAAGTCCACCATGATTGCAAAGACCGAGACTGAAGAGTCCCCGGCGCTCCCGCCGCCTCTCTACCCCGACTACCTCCGTATGCCACCTCCCTGCCCTGTCCACCTTGGACGCATCCAGAGAACCCATGCTGACCTCTGAACAGCCCACTATGACCCGACGAGTCCGTCGAGATGGTTGGGCCGTTTGAGCACGACGAGCCCGGCCTGCGCGCCGACAAGGACGACGGCGAGTGTGCCCGTGACAACGGCGTGTGCTGCTGAATCTGTGCTAGGTCTGGATGGCGGCGAGTGTATAGGAGAGTGTACATGAGAAGTAAAACGAAAATATTAATATGCTTATTTCTTTCAAAAAAAGAAGAGGGTTGGAGTTGCTTAATATTTATTCTTTTGAACCGTGAATCATCACACAGTATGTTTTCTGGGATAACGTGAATTTAACCCGTTCATGTCATCCACTGATGCTATAAGGTGCTTATTCAAACTACGAATATTTCTCAAGTCTCTTTGTGGAAGGAAATATAAGGAATCAAAGACGCGCCACAAAATGTAAACATTGGAAAATGTAAGAAGAAAGAGAAATCAAAAGGCCGAAAAGGTGTAAAAGTAAAGCCAGAAATAATAAAAAAAACATTACAATCTTACCCTACTTCTGACTTGTCCTCTTTCATTTTGCAAACTCTTTTGTCTCTTCTTCAACCACAAATGCTTCCTCTGCCACGATATCACCACTGGTAGTCGTCTGTGACTACGTCATGCAACTCAAACCATTTTGTGTCCAGGGCCACCCACCACCGCACCGTCCTCTTGTATCCATTTCAAAGATTACGTTTGTGGTCCCTGTTCAAGGTGCTTTAAGAAATACCACAAACATGAGCCATAACCCTCTAATCTCTACATGCCGGAAACCAAGCCTTTGGATCGACGACGGTAGTCTGATACCTCGAATCCGATAATCACTTCTTTAGTGCTTCAGAGGACCATGGGAAAACCTGTTGTTCAGCTTGCTACGCGTTCTACAGTAGCTTTGGCAAGTTTTTAAAAGATGGAAATCAACAAAAGACACAAAGTACTCGGAGTGTGGAAAAGATTTGAACTGCGTGACTATGAAGCCATACGTGCCTCCAAAAGTAATAGACAATATAAACAAGAAAATAAAAACAATGGTAAAATGGAAATGTGACATGGTAGATACATCTAGAAATGGGAACAATTTCTAATACAGACAAGAGAGGAGCAAGGGTATAGTGCCATCTCCACGCCCTCTCCATTTATTTTTTACACGGCAAGGTCGGCTGCTTTGCTGTCCTCGACGTTCGTGACGTCCGCCTTCTCGTTGTGCATGGCCAGCATGTTGTCACCCCGGAGAAGGAAGAGCGGTCCATGTCCTCGAGCTCGAGGCCCTTGGTCTCGGGAAGAAGACGTAGATGATGGGCACAAAGGTGGCGTTGAGCACGGCAAAGATGATGTACGTGCGCCAGCCAATGTTGGTAATGGCAATGGGCGTGATTTGGACGATGAGCTATAGCTGTTAGCACATGTATTCGTACAGAACAAGGGAGACGGTGGTTCGAGATGGGATCATCCGCACAGGGGACAACGTACATAGTTTGAAGATCCAGTTGGAGGCGGTGGACAGGGACGAGCCGCGCTGGCGCAGACGCAGGGGCAGCACCTCGGACGGGTACACCCAGACGGTGGCCTGGAACCCGACCGTGAAAGCGCCCTGGAAGACAAAGAGCCATCGCAGCGGCACCAATGCCGGGCCGCGTGGGCAATCTTGGTGGCGTGCTCGACCTGGTAGATGAGGCCCCGTCTGGACGACCATGACGGCGGCCATCCAGGCTGATCATGCTGAGTAATAGAGGGCGGCGGCCGATGCGGTCAATGAGGAACCACGGATGAACGATGCCACAAAGAACCACGTCTGCAGGAAGCCGACATGAGCGCCGACATGTGCGCGTCAAAGCCAACACTCTTGGAGAACAGGGTGCTGCTGTAGTCTGTAGTGTGGGGAAGAACGGTGTTAGTCAAAATGAGCAGTAAATGGGTCGCGGTCACGTGCAGGTACCAGGAACAGGCACGTGACATGAGGGTCCACAGAACCATCACGATATCCGATATCTCGAGATACTTTAAAAAAAAACCATGACAAAATCCCAGGAAATTCAAGGAGCGTTGCAAAGGACCCACAGATGATAGCATTTATGCCGTTGAGCTGTTGCATTGCCTGGAGGCCACAGGCAATGAGGAGACGCCTGCGGCTCTTGATGTGGTCTTCCTTGAGCAGATCGCGCCACGAGCCGGCACCGATCGAGGCCTCGTAGGCAACGGTCTGCAGGATGAAGGCGTGCAGGCGCTCGACGCCTTCCTCATCCAGGCCCTGTGCGCCGTTGTAGTTGATCCGATGCAGCACGGCGCGGCAGTCCTCGGGCCGGTCGTGGGCGGCGAGCCAGCGCGGCGTCTCGGGGATGATCCACAGAATGACAAACATGGGCAGGATGCAGAAGCACTGCAGGATGACGGGTACGCGCCAATGGCGTAGCTGCCGAGGTGTGACGAGAAGCCGTAGTCGATCCAGTAGACGAGAAAAATGCCAAAGTTGAGCGTGGACAGCTGCGCGCACACATAGACGCCACGGCTCGACTTGGGGCTGTACTCGGCCTGGATGACGGGGCGCAGTCGAGTTGATGAAGCCCATGCCAACGCCGGACACGACACGCGCCACGATCATCTGGGCGCGCGAGTAGGACGTGGCCTGCAGAAGGGCGCCAATGACCATGATGCTGCAGCCAATGCCGACGGTCTTGCGACGGCCAAGACGCCTCGCCGACAAAGGCGGTCACCACGGAACCGAGGAAACAGCCGACCTCGTAGATGGCGACGATGAGGCCTGTCATGGTTGAGTTGGGGCTGTCGAAGGTGGCATTGAACGCGGGCGTGTCGACTTGCTGCTGTTAGTGAACGTTGGGAGACGAAGAGGGGAAGAGGGAGAGGGACGAGAACATACCTAGACCTCCCATCAGGCCATTGTCGAAGCCAATAAGCATGAAACCCAGCGAGGTCAAGACACTGACAGCCACCAGCAAGCCCCGGCCGCGAAGCTCGCCCATTGTGATGGAATTGGAGGGGGATGAGAAGGAAAGATGCGGTGGTGTGACGATGGGCGATGGGATGATGGGATAATGATACGGCAGCGCAAGATATAGCAATCAGAGACAACAATCCGAACAGGATAGTGATAGAAGGAGAGAATGGCAATATATATGTAAATAAGACAGGCGTAGGGTGGGATTGATCGACCTCAACACATGGCACACGGCTGACCTCGTGGTCTTAAATGCCAAAGAACGGAGAGACGAGAGATTGCTTCAAGCAACTAGAGACCAGAGACAAAAAGGAATCAAAAAGAAGTGAGGCATTGGGGAATGCAACTGTAACCGGCGTGGGTTCGGCGTCGGCAGAAGAGAGAGACAGCTTTCAAATACCCGGAAAAAAGAACAGCTCGTGCTCATAACCCCAATGATGGAAAGGTGCTGTGTGGGGGAGGGGGCTAGGGAATGGAGAATGCAGATCGGAGGGTAGGATGGTGCGGAGGGCGAGAGGCAGGTTCTGCACCTCGCACAGCGGTCGTTGCAGCGATGTTAGCAGGTGGTTTAGAGGAGATGGCTGAGCGCCAAACAGTGAACTAGAATTGGAGCAGGGGCTGAGTTGCCGACGCCGAGGACAATCGGCGACTGAGAAATTGGCCCTGGAATCTACACGGGCACCCAGCAATGATAGTGGGAAGTCGAACCGAGGGCAAGCGGTGAATGGAGTCGCGGCTGCAAGGCAGCAGTCATAGCTGTGCAGTTCCCTTCGCCGGCTACCTGGTATTCGGTGGCAAACAGTTGGTGGAAGTTGGTGGGACTTTGCAATAGCGCTGCGTCCTATTTATTGTCTAGCCATTGCCCTGGTCCGAGGGCATGTCAGCCGAGGACTTATGAGGAGTTTCGAGCGGTTTTGATGCGATCAAGCCACCGTGTAGCCATTCGTTTGATATCCACACCACACGACGACACATCCCCCCCCCTCCCGCCCCCCAAATCACGCACACGGTCTCATTATGGCCGTCACACAGCACTCAGCCACACCGGCACGCGTTATCGTCATTTGTGGCCCTGCCGGCTCGGGCAAGAGCACGGTTGCGAAACATCTCCGCTGCCGATCTGTCGTTTGTCTATCTGGAAGGCGACCGACTTTCACACGCCCGAGGCCGTCGACAAGATGCGCAACAACGTTCCCTTGACAGACACGGACCGCTGGGACTGGCTGATCCGCCTGCGCGAGGCCGTAGCCCGGGCGCTCCAGCAGAAGGGCCCAGGCGTGGTGCTCTCCTGCAGCGCGCTCAAGAAAAAGTACCGCGACGTGCTGCGGGTCCTCGCCGTCAGCCGACCTGCATCGCTGCACATCCACCTTCAGTTTGTCTACCTGCAATGTGCCGGCGGCGCTTTTGCTGGCCCGCGTGCAGGCGCGTGCGAACCACTATATGAAGGCGAGCATGGTCCAGAGCCAGGTCGCGAGCGAGGAGCCGCCCGTTGCCAGAAAGGAGGGCGAGGCTATCGGCTGGGAAAACGAGCGGCAAGACACAGTCGTCGTTGAAGCCGACGGCGACCTGGCGACGGTGTATGGGTCTGTGCGGACGGCAATTGAGACACAAACCAGTGGACCGAGTGCTGCAGTGCCAGCAGCGTTAGAGCCGAAGCCGTGGCCGACGCAGATGAGCTCATGAAGCGTGGGCAACGGGACGGGACAAAGGCGAAAGTGGATCGGTTTCTTTTCTGTAAACAGCTTATATAAATCAACACTTTGCAGACAAGGCAAATTAACAGACGATATATTCTAATAGCAGATACGCACGAATGGAGGGAGTGACGGCTTTCTAGACAAGCCAGATCAGACCCATGATGCCATGTTCAGCAGGCAGTCGAGCGAAATGGAAAAGCGAGGAGTAGCCATCGGCGCGAAACAACCAGCTCAAAAAAAGCCGCGGCAGGATGCAGGCAACTGCATCACTTGTGCCCTGTACTCGTACCCCGTACACGGCGTTGCAGTGGCACAACGAATGCATCGACAGGCTGTCAACAATACCCGTCGGCAACTGGCGGCGACTGCCCTACTTAGGCCCCACGTAACCAAGTCCCAGACGCATTTGCCGACTATTCCCGGCTTCTGCCTTTCCCGACATTTCCAACTGCCTCGTTGATAAAGAACCTTGGACAGGGTCTCCAAAGTAGCAAGGTCGTACCTCTGTCTTCCCAAGAAAGAAGAAAAAAGAAACGAAACGAAACGAAACGACCTTGGATCGTCTGAATCCGCGTCTCGCCGTGTCTCGTTTGTCCACTCGTCCCCTCGTCCGCCATCTCCCCCCCTCGTTACAATGCCCTCGCCTCCAGTACAGGGACAACAACGTCGCTGGCCGCCTCGCTCTCATCACTGGCGCCAGCGGTGGCATCGGCCTTGCGTGCACCACGCCCTGGCTGCTGAGGGCTGCGACGTCGCCCTCCACTACGGCTCCAATGCCACAAAGGCCGAGGCCATTGCGACAGACCTGCGCGCAAAGTACCCCAACCAGACATTTCGCACCTTTGCTGCCGACCTCGCGGACCGGGCGGCCACACGCTCGCTTGTCGACACTGTCCTGCAGGATGCGACCTTTGGTGGGAAAACAGTGTCCATACTCGTGGCCAATGCTGGTCTGGGCCGCCGGATACGCGACGTGGCCGAGATTGGCGAGGACGACTGGGACGAGATGATGGAGGTCAATGCGCGCAGCCAGTTTGTCGTTACAAAAGCGGCGCTCGCGGGCATGCGCGCCCAGGGCTGGGGCCGCGTTGTCATGGTGGGCAGCATTGCCAGCCGGGGCAGCGGCTTGAACGGGTGTCACTATGCGGCCAGCAAGGGCGCGCTCTCCGCCATGGGCCAGAACCTGGCGGGCCTGCTGGCGCCCGAAGGCGTCACGTCAACGTGGTGCTGCCGGCCATGATAGGCGAGACGGGCATGATCCCGGAGGCCAGGGGCACCGTCTGGACGCGCACAACCGACCTGGAGGCACTCAAGGAGACAGACCCTGGTCTGGCGATCGCGGCTGGCATCCCTGTGCACCGGCTGGGCTCTCCCACCGAAGTGGCCAATGTGCTAATAATGTGAGTCTGAAACGCAAACCCCATGCGCGTGCTGGTGGCTGCGTGCGCGGGATTCCAGGATGCATGCTAACGGGGCCGTCAGGTTCGTCAAATCCGTTACATGACAGGACAAGAGGTGGTCCTGGCGGGTGGTCTCAAATAAAGTGGCCGCCGTACGAAATGTGAGGCGTGAAGGAAAAGAATCGGGCAGCCATAGAGACATAGGGACAGACCAGGCGTATTCCCCCGTCACCCACGCAAAAGCGGAAAGGGATTTCTTTTTTTCTTTTGCGTTCTAAATTTGACAGTAAAAGGGCATCCACCTTTTCTTATCGTACGTGAACTTGTGTTTGGTGGCGTTTGGAAGCTTGGCACGTTTGACTGGTATCTCACTGCCTGGCTGCCTTCAGCTGTTGTCCAACGGATACGGCTTGGAGAACAAATTACTCGTGAACCAAGGCAAGCTGCTTCTGCAGGGGTCAAGACTTTGGTCAAAATTTCCACTGGAGGGGCAGCTGAGTGTGGCCCTGCACCGAGTCCTACTCTTGTCCTGTAGAATGGAGCTCTGCGGCGACTTTTCCGTGGACTTCGTGTCTCGTCGGGCACTTGGGTGAAGACGAGAATGGAGAAACAGAACCAGGCGGTCACAGACGAACCACGCAGGGAAGCACTTGTCGGAGCTGGAAACGCCTGCCTCAATTTTCTGCTTGCATCACCCCTCCTGTCAAATGGGACCCAAGCAAAAGAGTGGCGCAAAGAGAGTGAGTTGGGTAGGGGCTGCAAGGGTTACCGGCGTGGACGGATAAGGTCTAGACCAGCTAATGGGTCGGTGGGTTTTTTCAAAGGGGAAAGTTTATTATTAGTGCTACTCGCCTTGTTGGGCTGGTTGGGCGTAACGCAAAGAAACATCTGCAAACAGATTCCTTGCGTTGTGTCGCATGGCGACTCTTTGCAGGATTGACAGGGGCATAGATCAGAGATCATAATCTTGCCGCCCTTGCAAGACAGGACGGGCCCGTTTGTTTTCTTGTTTGCGGGTGGGCCCAAGCTGGGCTGGCGCTGAGCTGCGTTTTTTTTTTGATTTCCCGTCTTCAGTCACTTCATTCTTGCCGGTTGACCGCGGGCAAAAAGGGGCAACAAGCTTTTTGTCGGTTGTGGTGCCTAGCTATTGTAGAGAAAAAAAGGAGGAGAACCAACTTCCCGTATCAGGGTTCGACCGAAGTAGATTGCGTGGGGAGAAGGGAAGAAGAGGAAACAGGACGGCAATAAAGACGACCAAAAAGACGCCGAGACTTTGTAGAGTCTTTAGGGAAGAGAAAATGAACGTGCAAGGTAAAGGGGAGATAAACGGTAAGAAAACTAAATTCCAGAGCGTTATTTGAAAGGAAGAAACAGGATGAGAACGAATGGACGAATGGCAAGAGAGCAAAGCTAGCAGTGACACGTGCGGAGGAAAAAAAAAAAAAAACTCCTGAGACAAAACAAAACAAAACAAAACAAACGAAAACAAAAACAGGCCCAAATTCCAAACCAATGTCCTGTGACATCCGCCCAGTGGCGTCTTAGATTCGCCGCTGGCCGCTTCTCCTCGCCCAAAATGTTGCGCACCAAAGCCATACATCCCGCCCAGCGCGTCCAGCTCCACGCGGTTAATTTTGCCAGTCCCTGACCGAAGCAGTTCCTTCATTTCGGCCTTATCCTTGGGTAGCTCGCGTCCATTGTAGCCGGGGTTTTAGGCCGCGTCCAGGGAAAGATCTCATCGAATGGTTCAGGGGGTCGGAGACAACTCGAGTCAGACCGTAAACCCACTTTACAAGGTATTTGACCTCATCGTCTGTGAAGGGCCGCAGAGCTCCCAATGAATGTAGTTTTGTTGCCACTCTCGCGTGTAACAGGTTTGGTCGACATGTTGCATCATCTGTCGTATAATGGCTGTGTTTTCATCATGCCGCTCCTTCAGCCTGGCCGCATGGAGAAGATGCGGGTCTTGGGTAAAGTTCTTCGGATATATTCCGGGACCAAATACTGGTCCAATACCGCCTGTACCAACCGTCTTGGGCTTTCGGCCTCTTCACGGACCGACCGCATGTGATACTCTGCTGCAACAAAAGAGATATCTGGTTCTCAAAAACCATTGGGAAAAGCAAGCAAATGTGAAATGTTTTTTCTTGTATTTACTGTTTTATGGATAATCAAAACGTTTGAACTGACTATTAGAGTTCTGAAGAAATATAAAAAGAGCAAATGACAAAATAAAGGAACCCCGTTTTACGGTGAAGCAATAGTGCCATGCTTCCCCCGAGGTGACAAAACGGGACGATGCGCTACAGCGATGCAGCAGCTGAAATGAGGGGTTCGCTTGGCAGACAGCCACCCGCACAGCCTGCCACAAAAGACAGCTTTCAACAACGGCAAAATCAGCAACGACGACAACGGCAACGGCTACGGCAACGGCTACGGCAATGACGGCCACGGCAACGGCAATGTCGCCTCTGATACCCACCAGACACAATGTCTCACAGAGTTGAAAAATGGGCGCGCGAGCTGCGGCTACGGCTACGCCGCAGTGAAGACGCCCCTGAGCCCATGCCCCGCCAGAATGCTGCCTCTACCTGCCCGCTGACAGTGCCTTATTTTCAGTGGCTGACAGGTCCGTGGACAGCTGGGAAGCAACCTGTGGCAGTCTGCTGTTTGTGCGGCAT
>JADMNF010000181.1:0-69386 GCA_016097085.2 Sporothrix curviconia | reverse complement strand
GCGCTCACGCCCCTGCTCGTGCCCGGCTCGTCTTTAGCGTCTTTTTCCTGCTTGACTTGTTCCTGTGGCCAAGCAGTCGTCGGGCGCCGTGCCCTTTACCACTATGCTCGTCATTATCGGCATCTGGTTTGTCATCTCGGTGCCCCTGTCCTTTGCCGGCTCGTGGATCGGCTTCCGCTCGGCGGTCATTGAGCCCCCTGTCCACACGAACCAGATCCCTCGCCAGATCCGCCTGTCACGACGTACCTCAAGCCGATCCCGAGCATGCTGCTGGTAGGCATCCTGCCATTTGGCGCCATCTTTGTCGAGCTGTACTTTATCATGAACAGCATCTGGTTCAGCAAGATTTACTACATGTTTCGGCTTCCTCTTCTTGTGCTATGGCCTGATGATTATCACCTGCGCCGCCGTCACCGTCCTCATGGTCTACTTCTTGCTGTGCGCCGAGAACTACCACTGGCAGTGGCGCGCGTTCCTGGCCGCCGGCACGACCTCGCTGTATATTTTTGGTAATGCCATTATCTACTGGATCAGCAAGCTCAGCATTGGCGGCCTGGCAGCAGCGTCCTCTATGTCGGCTACAGCGCCCTCATCAGCTTCCTCTTCTTTATCCTGACTGGTAGGTCTCGCCCTGTATTTTTACAATCTTCCACAAACATTTCGTTATATCGTGTCCTCCTAACAATGCATAGGCTCTATTGGCTTTTTCTCGAGCTGGTGGTTTAACACGAAAAGATCTACGCCAGCATCAAGGTCGACTAAGCGATATTGTGTCTTGTCTGGAGATAACAACAACAACAATAACAGTGGTGGCAACTACTTCCGTGGCCTGCCGCCACACAAACACACGACACAATGCGTCCACACGCATACCAAGTGGCACCTGTACCATACACATTAGAGCCTTTCACCAAATTTCGCGGATTTACTTTTGTGGAGATGGGTCATTACCAGATATTGAAGAATGAAACACGTGTCGATTTGCACGAAGAAGGGTGCCGTGAGAACTCGCTTTCAGCAATGGGATAGTAGATAAAATAAGTTGGGAGTTCTTGCGGGCAAACCAGCCTTGCTCACTTTTTTGTGGGTTGTTTTGATGTGCACTTTGCACTTTGCATTTTGCATTTTCCGTTTTGCGTTTACATTTATTTAACTGTTGCTTTTTATCATCGATTTTGGTAATATGGTCGTTACAAGTTCGGGCTGCTCTTCCTGTTCTTCCTGTTCTTTCTACGTAATTTGAAGAAATAAAGTTTGATATTCAAATTCCTCATAACAAGTGTCATTTTAACATTTACCCCCCGTCAGCCACCAGGTTGATGTATGGCTCAGGCCACCTTCCAAAGACCAGTGGCCGGTCACCCAGCCGTCCGCTCACGGGTGCTAGGATGCGCACCTTGCGCCGCTCGGCATCCACCTCGGCCACATAGACGAAGCCCAGGACGGTAGCGTGTTGAATCACGTCCGGGGGTCGTGCAAGCCTGCGTTCATCACCGCCAGCGTCCAATGGGCCAGCGACGGTCCCGCATCCACTTTTCCAAGTTGTGCTCGCCAATTACGCCCTCCTCGTCACCCGCCTCATCCGCATTCTTGCCGTCCTCGCCGTCTCCGCCATCTCCGCCGCCACCCTCGCCAGTGTCGGTATTGTCTGCCGGTGGTAACCGGAACACGGTGAGCGTGTCGGCGTCTACCTGCTGCGTGTAGGGGCTGAGCGTCCGCTTGGCATCGCCAAAAAAGTACTCCTTGATGCACGCCTCGCGCTGCTGCTGCTCGAGACTGTCGCTGCGGTCGACAACGCCGTCGGACGCGTCGAGCTGCACAATCTGCACGGGCTCGCCGAGCGTAGTCGACTCGCCGCTGAAGCGGGAGGTGAGGGCCTGGTTGATGGCATTGCTCTCGTCGCCGGTACCCAAGACCACCACGAGATTCACCGAAAATTCTTCCATAATGTGCGCCAGTGTGTCAATCGTCATCAAGTGCGCGCTATTTTTGCTGTGGTTGTTCTCGTCGGCCGTCACGGCCGGCGTGTCGATCAACAACCCGCTGGCCTCGACTGTGGTGTCCTCGGACATGCGTGCCGAGACCGCACCGGCCAGCCGTGTCACTAGGTCCCGGTATAGATCGGGCGCGTCGCTCGGGCGCGCATAGCCGTAGTTATACACCAGGGGCAGCTTGACGGGCACGGCACTAGGACCGCTGCTAGGGGCGCCGCCCCAGCCCGAGCCACCCTCGGTCTCGAGGTCCATGAGCGTGGCAAAGACGGCCGCGCTCAGCGTGCCCGGCAAGCTCAACATGCCCTCGCGCGGGTCCACGTTGACGACGCACGGCTGCTGGTGCTGCGGCATCGGTGCTTGCTGCAGCATAGACTGCGGTGGCTGGGCGGGCGCCGTGAAGCTGGCCATCTTGGTGGCCCAGGCGGTGAGCATCCGGACAAGGCTCGTGCGTCCCGAGTGCGGTGGCCCACAGACGAGCAGTCGCGGGCCAGTTGCTGCCGGGCTGCCGCGTTGCATGGATGCCGCTGATGCGCGCTGTGATGCCAGCAAAAGGTGCAGGTTAATGTAGGAGATCATGGGCGAGAGAGCACTGGCACCACCGCTGGTGCTGCCCTCGGCCTGCTTGACGCCGCCCACGATGACTTCCTCGCTATCGCAGGCACCGTCAACCTCGATCTCACAACCGTGCCACGTCAGGATCTTGGACTGCGTGCCCGCAAAGCTATAGGTCTGACTCATGGCCAGCTCGGTGCCGTCCCGCTCAGCCGTGCAGACAGCACGCGGACCTTGACGGCGGCTGGGACACGGCAAAGCGCCATTCTGAGAGCGACGCGAGCTTGAATGTGCGCGGGGCCGCAGCAGTGGTCTTTCAGAGTTGTTAGCTATGAGAGGTTCAAATAAAAGAGAAAAAGATATCACAAAACAACGAGACGCAAGACACAAAAACATCATATCTTGGGAAAATTCACCTGAACGGGGATCTGTCCTAGACCGGGGATAGACATTATGGATAGCAATGCGTCATGAGAGCGGACGTGTATGCTGCCGTTCTCTTGTTGTGTCGGTGATCTGGCTTGTGAGCTGTGGTGTCGCCCTTTGAAAGCTTCAAGGCAGCAACGCTATTGGCTGGAGCCATTCAAGGTCGAGCTTGGTGGGTCCCGTCTGCGAAAGGCTGGGCTCAAGTGCCAGAACAGGACTAGCGCGATTCTTACTATCACGTGAATACAGTTACCTGGTGCCGCTGCTAGTTTTCGTGCCAAGACAAGTACTCTTTCACCGCGCCCAAAAACCGCGCGTCACTTTTCCCCGGCCGGCGCCGTCACTGTGTGACGACGACTCAGGCCCGCGGAGGCAGCCGCGGCACAATTTTCTTCTTCCTTTCTGGCGCTCTTTCCCCAGCAAAGTTATGGGCCCAGGGCTAGAACAAAGCGGATCGCGAGACCGAAAAACTCTCGAGACACTGTGGCGCGTGGTTTCTTATCTTTTTGTGCAATTCTTTCTCGTCGCATATTTACGAAATTTTCAGCTTTAATCATTTCTTTTCTTTTTTTTTTTTTTTGGAGTGTGTCCAGGTACAGCTTGTCGCTGTCGGCGACGCCTTTCGGTGGCTTGTGCTAAGCGCTGTAAACGTGCATCAGAATGCGGTAAATGCGCTGTAACAGACGGATGACAGTGGACATCCCCGCCGCTTATCTCCTGCCCTCTAGGGAATGTGTCTGCCTGTAGCCTGCATTCACATTCGAGACTATGTCATAAGCTTAGCTATTAGTTGTCTCTTTTTCCTGTCAGGTTTTAGCGTCTTCAGCGCCCCTCTGTTAGGCGTATTAAAGCCCGTGACAGGCACTGGAACGACACAAAACGCTCGGCCCTCTGTTTCCTTGCCCCTGCATTCGTTGTTTTGCCCCAGAGTCCACTGTAGCGCACCCTGTACGGTCCGAGTTGCAGGTGACCCGCCTCCCGCCTTTGCTCCTTCCTCGCCTGCCGTCATCTTACGTCTCTATCTCTCCTCACTTTGTTTCTCGACCTCTCGACTCCATCGACCTCAACCGCCGTCCATCGATCTCGCGAGACCCCATCTTCCATTTGCAAACGGTTGTCGACAACGCCCGTTTTCTCGACGACAGCAGCGACAGCTACATTCAATTACACCAACCGCTTCTCCTCTCCTTATCATCCGCCATGTGCTCGTCCGACATCTTCCTCGGCCTGCTGGCCCTCCTCTTCCCACCTCTGCCTGGTACGTGCTGATTATTCCGCTGCCGACAAAGGCTCAAGCTTGTGGTAATGCGATGCGAACTAGAAGAACCCTTTGCTAACGTTACTCCTTCAGTCTGGGTCAAGCGTGGCCTCTGCTCGGCCGACTCTGTCATCAACATCCTCCTCTGTGTTCTCGGCTACGTACGTCATCTTTGTCTTTGTTCTCTTTCCTGCCTGCTTCATACGTCTCCTCTACTCCCTACTAACAACTCGCAGATCCCCGGGTTGATCCACGCCTGGTACATTATCGCCAAGTTCCCGAGCCGATTACGACTACGAGGTCGTCGGCCAGGACGCCGAGCGCAGCGGCAACCGCGTCACCTACGTGGTTGTGCACGAGAACCACCGCCACGGCCACAGCAGTAACAGCAACAACAGCCGCCGTGGTGGTAGCAGCAACAACACTGGCCACATTACGACGGCGGGAGCGGCCGGCAACGACAGCAACGTGCAGTCGGCGGCCCCCAAGATCCAGGACAACATGAACTACGGCACGGCCGCGGCGGCCCCTGCACCGGCACCGGCACCAGCACCAGCCTCGCACACCCTGCGGCTGGCTCGTCTTCCCATGCTGCGGACAACGGCGGCGAGGGCGGCAGCGAGGCTCCCCCGCCGAGCTACGCGCAGGTTGTAGCGGGCGACAACAAGATCCAGAACCAGGAATAGATAGGAACGGAGACATCCCCCTCCGTGTCTCGATAATACTTCTCACCCACCCTGACGGCATCTTCAACATGCACGCCTTGCACATCGACTTTCAGGCGGCCAGGAGCCTCGTCTAGAAGATTCTTGTGCTCTTGGCTTTTTAGGCAACCCTTTGTTTGTATCTTTTTTTTTACTGGACCGGGGTGTTTTTTTTTTTGGAATTGGTTGCGTTGGCTTATCTTCTCTGCACTGCTTTTGCTTGCTCTCACGCTTTCACGCCCATGCTGGATACACTGCTTTCGTTTGTTTGGTTCGTTCTATATCTCTTTTTTGTCCTCGTTGATTTGCGTCTGTTTGATGCTTGCTGCGTACAGCCATGTTCGGTATATTATCTGCCTTTTTTTTTTCCAGTCCTGCCACAATGCGATTTTCTTATCAAGACTCGTGCGCCTCTGGTCACCAATCGTTGCAAATGTGAAAGAGCTCTGTCAATGACGTCCCATGGATTGAGAAATGCTGGTGCCTGGCCAAAACGACGCCATCAAGAGCGGGATTCGGCGTTTACTGTTTGGCGTGCATGCACACATGTGCACAATTCGCCACAGGCTTATGCAAGAACGATTGGGTATCAATGAATGTTGTATTTACCTCTTTTTTCGCGCCTTTTTTTTAAACCGTGGCTTTGACTTTAAATTTCTCCCCAGTATAGAGTGACCCAAGTATAGCTATCTTCGGTCTTCCATCCCATTTCGACGATATTTTGTCACGTCTGGGTATCTTTGTACGAGTCGAGTCTCTCTTGTTTTCTCCTTTATCGTAACGTGCTACTACTCCTTGTCGTCGTCCATCTCCTTCTCGGCAGCGTCCTCCTCGGCGTCCGGGTTGTCCACCGATGGCGCCTCACGCTCGTTCGGCTTGGGCTCCTTCCAGTCGACCATAAGCTCCTGGGGCAGAAACGTGTAGAAAGAAGGCAGCAGCTCCTTGACCACGGACACAAAGTTGATATCGCAGTTGAGCTCATGCATGACGACCCGCAGCTTTGTGCCCACGCAGAGCAGGTCCATGATGTCCGTGTCCAGGAAAAAGGCTTCGGGACCACGGGCGACGAGTTCGTCCTCAGTCGGGTGTGGCTGGTTGGCGATGCCCTCCTCGATGCTGTAGTGCTTGGTAATGACAACGCCAGCCATCTTGGGAGTGTTGCTGTTGTCGCCGTCGTCTGCGCTTGCGTTTGGCTGCTTCACCTCTGTCTCTGCCTCTGTCTCTGTCTCTGCCACGGAGACCGACACCGACTTGGCCATGGCTGCATAGCGCTCCCGCACGCCTTTGGGCGAACGGACCAGCCTCGTAATCTCCAGCTCCACTTCCCGTGTGCGCAAAATGTGAATACTGTTGATGTCCTCCTTGGCCATCTGCATGGCCTTGCTGCCAATGACCTTGTCTTGCAGCTCCACAGTCGTCCGGAAAATGTGCTCTGCATCCCAATCCTTGTTGGGGATGGCGGCGAGCAGGTCAAGGCCATCGTCAAAGATGCGGTGCTCCGGCTTGTTGCAAAACAGCTTGACACACGCGAGGTTAAACTGGCCCGGCATGCGTGGCATGGCATTGAGGCAGTTGGGTAGCTCCGTCTTTGCCTTTTCACAGATGACACGCGATGCCTGGACATCCTGCGCGTATTCAGGGCAGACATCATGCAGTTGCAGGTAGCGGAGAAAGTTGTCCACAACATCGATACCCACTTTCATGAGCTTCTCGTTGCAACCGCCAATGGTGCGCAGCGAGACCGACCTGCGAATTTGTCAGTTTCGTGTTCCCCCCAGCAAAGGAAAGAAACAACAAAAAAAAAGAAAGAACTTCAATGCCATGCAAGCCTACAGAAAGCCAGATGTGACGCCAGAAAAGTCAACTGTCCACATATGTGCGTTGTCCGCAGCGTAGAACTTGGCGACCTTGCTTCCTGCGCGCGGAACAAAGTCCGTGGCGGTCAGGGCGCGCACGTCGTCTTTGGACATAGTCTCGCCCTCTTCAAAGCCTGCTGCGCCGTTGAACATGCGCGGGTTGCTGTCGATGCCGCCCACCTTGAGGTAGCGGTTGAAGACGTTTGAACGTTCATTGTCGAGGCGGCGACGCGCCCGGTAGCGCTGGATGCAGGTCTCGATGCGTCTGTGCAACGTCAGGTTGTGACCCGGCATGCAGAGGAGAGGGAGGGAGGGAAAGAAGCTCGTGACTTACTCGTCAAAGTTGAGAGAGCTGGAAAAGAAAGAGAAAAATGAAAGAGAAAAGAGGCAGGGGTTAGCATCGACGCCCGAGATTTTGCCAATATCAGTGAGATATGAAGGCGAGGTGCATGCAAGGCTAGTGACACCGATGATCGGGCAACACGCTTCCCGAGGAAGAAGCACCCCAAAAGGAAAGAAAGAAGCTTACGCATGGTAGAGGTCCATTTCCTCTTCAAATTCGTCTGCGGTCAATGGCGGTTCCGCGTAGTATTCTGCAAGATGCCAAAAGGCCAGTTAGTCACATCGTGGCGGTGGGGAGCTTTGGGCCAGGCAGGCTTAAGTCAAGCTTCTCTCTTTTTGCTGCAAGCTTCCTTCCTGAAAGCTTCCTGCAGGATTCTTCGAGCGTTTCTGGTATCCCGCCGCCAGAGCTAAGATGCACTGCCACCGTAATTTGTTGGGATGTGAGGTTTGGGGCACGGGGAGAGACGCACCTTCAAAACCGGTGCCACAGCGCTTGGGAAGAGCAGTCGGGCCACGGTTGGCAAAGGCCTTGGACTTTTTCTTCTTCTTGCCCACCACCGTGCCCTCCTGCAAGTCAATCATGTCGGGGCCATTGTTTAGGGTGCTGCTGCCGCTGTTGGCGTTGGTGTTGTTGATCTCGTCGGGCGGTGGCGGCGCAGCAGCATCCGTGGCATCGCCTGGCGCTGTTTGGACCTCGACTGCCAAAGCATGGCGAAGGGGGTGAGTGGTGAGTAAAAGCTTGTGGGATAAAACAAAGGAGTGAGGATCGTGAGAATTGAATCTGCTTTTTGTCGGACAGGGATGTGAGCCACGAGATGGTAGGGAAAGCTGTTGCGTGAAAAGTGAGGATAAGGGCGTGGCTTGGAAGGATGCAGCAAAGCGGGTGCGCAATGCCGTGATGAAGTGGGCGGAGTGACAGGAAGTGTAGGCTGAGAAGCGGATGAAGTTCGATTAGCCTACTGAGCTTCAATGCAAGTTCGGGTGCAGGAGCTACAGTTAGAAGACGCGGTGTGAGGAAAGAGGCCGTCCTTGTCAAAGAGGAAGGCGCGATGGTGCAAACGGATGTTTACATTGACAGCAAGAGCGACGGACAAACGGCAGGCACGACTGATTACCCACATTCCCAGCGAAATTACTTCTGTGAGTTTCAACTGACCATGGCATACACTTTACATATGGGCTGAGCCTTACTTCAGATACAGACGGAGTGTGCAAATGAAAGTGTTTATGAAGATATACACTTGGAAATCCAAACGTAGATGCTGGCCTCCTCCTGCAACCCTAATCTCACCTTCATACTCATCTCACTCTGAGATTATTGTCACTTCAACTAACATGTCCAGTCACATTTTTTTACTTGCTTCTGCGTCGCAATCGGCTCCTCGTATAGTTTGCTTGCTTATGGCGTTTTAAACCTCCTTCCGGTTACTTTACGTGGGCTGTGAGACGACCAGACCACCGGTTCGCCTTTTTGCTCTCTTTCTACCTCCTGCAGCTGGATCCGACGTGACATTCTGTTGTCGTACAAAGGCACCAAGCAAGGCATGCGGGTATTAGAGGGAAAGCACTGAAGGGAGCACGAATGATGCAAGATGGCAAGACAGGCCAGGCGATGGTGGGCTGGTTACCACAGCTGACTGCATCTGCAGGTTTGCTGTGTTTTCGATGTCGGGCAAAATGAGAGCTCGTGAGAGGCCAGAAAGCTGGTCCTTTTTACATTTGTCTTACTTTATCCATACCGCTCTTTGTATTTCGTTTCACCAGCAAAGCGCCGCGGCCGTCTATGAAGGAGCGCCTGTCGTGGATCGTGAGAGAAGACGGAGGTGGTTTTTTCATTTTTGAGGTGGTGTTCTGTTCTGATAATATGGGCAAGCCACTAGCAGCTACAGCGGGGCATGCGCTAAACCCGCTACACTTCAGCGCTGTTTCCGTGTAAGCCAAACTTTTTCCACATTGCATTTTTTATTTCATCGCGACATGGCTGCTTTTCCCGTCATAATCTGCCCAGTAATACGGTGTCTCAATCAGCAGACGTCACTTGACCATTGCTGTCTTACAAGCCGCTCGTCCCAATGTGCTGCCCGTATTACTATCCAAAGCACCACCTTCCTGTGACGTGGAGAATAGAATACGGAGGCGAGACATGCGCGCTCAAGTGACGTGTTTGTTATGACGAAGAATGACCTTAAGAGGCAGCAGAATAAGAGGCTGCAAAGGTTAATATCAGGCAACACGAGATGGGCGATGGATAAAACGAGAAAGAAATGGGCACTGTTGGTTGATGGCCGGTGGCGGAGCTGCTCACGGCTTTTCACGGGGTGAAAAAAAAATAAGAAAATGAGAAACGAGAGTGTGAGAAAAGGAACGAGAAAAGATGCGTCGGACAGCAAAGCCCTTCTGTGAGCCACTCATTTCGCATTGCCCGTTTACAGCACAAAGGCGGCGCATCCGAAAGCAACTGCGCCAACAGGCTGAGAGGCCCGCATGAAAGGCCCAGTTCATGTCGAAGAGGTGCGCGGAGGACTCCGTATTCAGACTCTTTGAGCTATTAAATAAGACTCTCAATGATACGATGCATTGCAGTCCTGTCCGATGTCGTTGAGGCTTTTTATCCGAGATAAAAAAGCGAGAAAACAAAGAGACAAAAAATAGCACATCGAGCTGTTTTCTTTATTTTCTTCATCTTCTTTCTCGCCTTCTTTCACGCTTTTGAAAAATCCTCTCACAGACCCTTGGCTAGGCGTTCTCAACGAGGTGGCGGAGCAGCCCGAGTTCGCCTTTGATGCACGTCTAGGCAAGACACTCTCGGTGATTGGCTGTTGGTGGGAAGAGGCTTCGCCCGATGGCAGCGGAGCAGGAATGGATCCAGCGTATTTGGAGCAGGCGGTGACAAAGGCAAAAACGGAGCGAACGCAAGGGAAGGTGCACCCCGGTTTGAGGGAGAGAAAGAGAGAAAGAATGGCGGCGCCAGCGGGGTATTTGGGGACAAGCAAGTACAAGGGGTGGCGCGTCGCCAAGGCAAGAGCGGCCTGCTGCAACGGCCTTTATGTGCGCTCCTGCAGGCGTTATGTCTTTCAGCTGGCGTCCACGCGCTAAAAATACAGGCCCAACCAAAACCCATCTAACCACTGAAAGCACCCAAAGCCAAAACACCGAAACGCCGAAAACCTCACGATACAAAAAACGACACACAAAGTCACACCCAAACGACATATGCGGATTTATATATATCACAAGCACCACCGCGCATCCACCCACCTCACACGCGCTCCTTGTCTCTTTGTCTCCCATAACGGTGTATTTGACCTCTGCGCCGCACCTATCCGTCCATCGCCCCGTTACGTGTCCCGAATGTCGTCCACCGCCTCCACCGCCTCCATCCTCTCACCATCACCGACACCGACACTCTGTCCCCCTCGCCGCGCAACACCTTGAGCACCTCTGCAGCGACTCTCACACGCTCGACCTGCGTACCTACTTATATACAAACCAACGCGCCGGTCCCAGACACATCCCATCCCTCCTTCCCAAACACCCCCATTGGGCATCAACTGCGACCATGCCTCGCCGTGAGATCCCCAAACCGTCGGAGCTTCGTGCGTTCGACGAGGCCGTTGCCGGACAGTAAGAGCCCCCTCTAGCACAACATTCATTTTTATTAGTATCTTAGTATTTCGGCTAACACGTCCTCACCAGCGCTGGAACCCTTTGCGACGCCGACGGATACCTCTTCATCAAACCCTGCGTCCAGGCCGAGATCGATTTTTTACCAGCAGGTTTTTGACGGCTGCCACCCAGCGCTGGCCGACATCATGCGCTCTTCATGGGCTCATTGATGCTCAACGATGGCGGCGACACGCCCGTGGGTGGCGTGGGCTCCGTGCCGCTGGAAGCCCAGAAAGCCATGACCAACTTTGTCCAGTCACAACAGCCATCACAAGACCAGTCGCAACAGTCACAACAGCCACAACAGCCACAACAGCCACAACAACAGTCACATCAGCAAGCACAGCCACAGCCACAAGCACAACCACTGGCCCTCGCATCTACCTCGACAGCCACCACGACCGAGGCGCCCGTCGACAACGTCACGTGGGTCCCGCGCGGCAGCCAGAGCATCAAGACCGACGCGCCATTGTCCTCGACAACGCCACCCACGGCTTCCAGAAGCCCAACGTGCTCGACGTCAAGCTGGGCCGCCGCCTCTGGGGCGACAGTGCCCGCTCCAGAAGCGCCAGCGCATGGAAGAGGTCAGCCGCCAGACAACGCACGGTACGCACGGGTTCCGCATCGCCGGCATGCGCGTCTACGAGGGCCCCGAGAAGGGCTACCGCATCTACGACAAGGACTATGGCCGCAAGGACATCAACGACGACAACGTTGCCGACGCGTTCCGCAAGTTCCTGTGCAACCCGTCGGCCGGCGTGGATGCGGAGCACAGCCGGGCCATTGCGCAGGCGTTCAAGACGGACCTGGAGCGCGTGCGCGACGTGCTGCAGCAAGAGCGTACACGCATGTACTCGTCATCACTGCTCTTTGTCTACGAGGGCGATGGCGAGGCGCTGCGGGCCGCGGTGGCCGAGGGCAACGCCAAAGCCGAGATGGACGAGCAGATGGATGATGATGAGGAGGAGAGGGGGGCAGCGCAGGTCGTTGCTCTGGGAGGCGTACCCATCCGCGTCATCGAGGCCGAGGCCACCTACGAGGAGCCCGATTCGACCGAGACGGAATTGGCAGTCTCTGCTATGGACGGAGACGACGCGACGCTTCGCGCTCGTTCTCGTCGTGAGGTGCTCGCAAGGGGGGTGACCGCTCGTCCAGTCGCACCGATAGCGGCATTGTGATTGACGACGATGACGACGACACCCTACAAAACGACGTGCAGGTTGATATCTGACTTTGTCGAGGGCGACGACGGCTTCTTGGGCGACGCGGGCGACGATAGCGACAATGACAGCGAGATGTCCACCATGCCGCGCATCTACAGCCTGCGCCTCATCGACTTTGCGCACGCCAGGTTTGTAGCGCGGGAGGACGGCCCCGACGAGAACAACCTGCCGGGCGTGCGGCGTCTGATTGAGATTTTTGAAGAGCTGGCAAAGTAAGAGGCGATGCTGGCCATTGCCTTTTGCTCTTTGGCTTTCCTTTGTTTTTCTCCGTTCTAGTTTTCCTAAAAGCGGGTAGACTTGATTCTTGGCGTTTTTTGTCCTTGTTTTATTTCCATTTGTTACTTCCATGTGTTTCTTCCCCATTTACAGCTGCCTACGGAGTACATTCGCTTTCATTGATTCCCTCTCATACTATCAGGTGTCTTTTTGGGATGGCTATGGGTCAGCTCATGCTTTTGTTTTTCATCTCATGTTTTCGGTCATGTAGACTTTTTTGTTTGTCTCCCTTTCTTTAGCGACTGTCCTGGAACAGGACCATCCTGGACCAGATAATACGAACTCATGACCAAAGCTTCTCTTTTTTTTTGTTCTCATAGAGATAAGTAACTTGACAGCCCCTTCGTAATTAAAGTGGCGGATCATCGGCACTGCAACCACGGTCGAGACGTTGATTGTAGGCTTGCGCTCTTTCTTCTTATTTCTTCTTATTTCCTTGCTCTGGCTTTGTGTCGGCCTTTTCTCAAACCCAGGTCGCCCCAGATCACAGACGACTCGTCCCAATTAGCCGGTGCATCAGCTTTTGCATACTACAACTGTGAGACGCCACGCGGAGGCAGGCCGTTGATGGCTAAGTGAGACGAAACGTTGATCTCCAGTGACGGTTTGGCTTATGGTAGGCAACACCTGTGTAAAGAAGAGCGTAAAGAATGCGCAAGCGAAATATGGCGCGTTAAAGAGGTTTCTCTCTGCAAACTCATAAACTATACTTGAGCCACGAATGTATCAAAAAAGATAAGCAAAAGAAAATGCTATTAATCGGAAATAAATATATATGTATCAAAATTTGTTACAAGTATATAACATGAAAAATAATAGTGCATAGGAGAAAGAACAGACTTTTTTTAAGAAGAAAATCCTCCCGTCAACCACATCAACGTCAATCTTGGTTGACACGCAGCTTCCCCCAGGCTTCCCCGCAACGGCATCGTTTCATCCAATCTCGATATCTCGACACCTCAATATTTTGTGCCGACGCTGCCCCTGGTTGTTTTCAGTTCCTTTCTATTTTCTATTTTTCTGCTGCCTTTTCTTGCTGTATCAAGGATGCCCGTCTGCAGCAAGCTCAAGCTCGTCTCTTCTTCTGCTTTCCCTCTCACCCTGTTCCCAGGCCGAGATGAGCAGCCACATCCCGAGCCAGACCAGGAAACTGCTCGTCCCATGAAACGAAGACGCCAAAGTCATGGCATGAGCACGGCAAGTGGTCGCCGGTCTGCCGCACATGACTCTCCAAGTGGAGGGGGGGTGGGCGAATAGATGAGGGTGGCGCACAGAGCGGACGTTGCAAGTTTCGACGATCGCGCATCGGAATGCATGTTTCCCATGAGTGTTATCCTGCCGCAGTTGCCCTCTCCTGTCTCCGTTCTAGGCTTTGGCAAGGACCAGCTCTCTTCTCTTCTTTAACGGATGCCGGGCCGAGGAGGAAGTCCTTCAGACAACGTCGAAGATCACCCTTTATCATAAACGCATTTCCTGGTTGCTCAAGTACTTCACTTCACTCCTCCATCTCTCATCCATCGTCTCTCTCCCCCTTCTCTTTTCATCTTTTCATCCTTCTCTTTTCATCCGAACCAACGCTCTTTTGAACCCGGTGTTCGATTGCGTCATTCACTCCTTTGAATCTGTTCTCTTCACGCACCACTCATTTTCTTTCCCACCACCTTTGTCACCATGCCTTCGCCAGCAGCTGCGCTGCTGCTCATCCTCGGGCGGTGCGGCCGCCCAGCAGATCGGCACGGCCGTGCCCGAGGTCCACCCCAAGCTGCCACCATGTCCTGCACAAAGGCCGGCGGCTGCAAGACCGTCCAGACAGCCTCGTGACGGACGCGCTGTCCCGCAACCTGCACGCCGTCGGCAACCCGTCCCTGCCCTGCAACGTCGCCAACCACACGCAGTGCCCGGACCCGACCACCTGCTCGCAGAACTGCGCCCTCGAGGGCATCGACTACGCGGCCATTGGCGTGTCCACGGCCGGCAACAGCATGACTCTGCGCCTGTTCAACAACGGCACCGGCGCCTCGCTCCAGACTCTCAGCCCTCGCGTCTACCTGCTGGCCGAGGACGACAAGAACTACCAGCTGCTCAAGCTGATCAACCAGGAGTTCACATACGACGTTGATATGTCCAAGGTCGGCTGTGGCGTCAACGGCGCGCTGTACCTGTCGGAGATGGAGGCGTCCGGCGGCCGGTCGGCCGCCAACCCGGCCGGCGCGCAGTATGGCACGGGCTACTGCGACGCGCAGTGCTTCAACACGACGTTTATCAACGGCCTGGCCAACTTCAACAACTCGGGCGCCTGCTGCAACGAGATGGACATTTGGGAGGCCAACAACGCCGCCACGGCCATGACGCCGCACACGTGCAGCGGCGACAGCCTGTTCCTGTGCACCGGCGACCAGTGCGGCCGCACCGCCTCGGCTGTTTGCGACAAGAACGGCTGCGGCATCAACCCGTTCCGCGCGGGCGCCAAGAACTTTTACGCGCCCGGCGGCTCCGTCGACACGACCAAGCCCTTTACCGTCGTGACGCAGTTCCTGTCGGCCGACAACACGACCGCCGGCAACCTGGCCGAGATCCGCCGCATGTACATCCAGAACGGCAAGATGGTCAGCCAGGCCACCAAGTCGGCCAATGGCTCGACGACCTCGCTGTCGGCGCTGTCGACGGGCCTCGGCACCATCACCGAAGACTTTTGCACGCAGAACGGGGCCACGGACTTTGTGCGCCTCGGCGGCCTCACGACCATGGGCAAGTCGCTGGCCCGCGGTATGGTGCTGATCTTCAGCATCTGGGACGCGCCCGGCGACTTCATGACGTGGCTCGACAGCGGCAGCGCCGGCCCGTGCTCGGCGACGCAGGGCGACCCCAAGATCATTGCCATGAACAACTCGGACGCCGCCGTCACCTTCTCCAACATCCGCTGGGGCGATATCGGCTCGACGGTGAGCATGGCGGCCAACGGGTCGATTGTGTCGCAGCTGGCCGAGTCGAAGCAGACGTCAGGTGCCACGGCAGCGGTGATGCCCACGACGTTGCTGAGCGGCTTGGCGCTCGTCTTTGGCTACCTGTTGATGTAGAGGCAGCTCGGAAGGCGGAATAAAGGGAGAGGGATGGGGAGGGGAGAGAAGTGTTGGTGAGATCTCGCTGGACGGATCAGACACGATGATTTTTGTTTCAGAGACGATGGTTTTTGTGAGGGAGAAATAGACAAGGAATGAAAAAGAAAAAAAATTATCACTCGGAATTTTGAAAGAAACCCGCCAAAATTTGCGCTACCAAAATCAATGTGAACCGTATAAAGAAGGTTGAGAGATTGAAATGTGTGTAAAACAGACCCGATGCATCCGCCAGCATATAAACAAACGCCTACAAAAACAGAAAATGGCAAAAGAAATTGGCAACAAAACATCTTCTAACCCCAGGTACCACCACCGCCTCCGGTCCGGCCGCTGCGCTTCTGCGCACTGATGCGCCAGTCGTCCTCGGTCTGGAACTTGTTGTACAGCGGCTGGATGCGCTCGGCCCGCCGGCGCCGGCTGAGCTTGTCGCTGGGCGACAGCTTGAAGAACGTGGGCGCCGCGTCCACGAGCCACTTGGCATCGATCGACGTCGTGCATTGCATGTACTCCTTTGTCGTCAGCACGAGCGTGTCGTAGATGACCCACTCGGCCTGCTTGCCAAACAGCGCGCTCGACGGGTGCAGGTACACGGGCGTGCCCTCGATGAGCGTCTTGAAGCCCTCGTGCGGGTCCTTGCGCGCCGCGTTGCGGAAGAAGCCCGCACACAGCGCCTGGCGGACGCGGTCCGTGTGCGTGCCGCACGACACGACCGGGTGCTTGTACCGCTCCATGATGCGCTCCAGCTGCGTGCGCACGTCCTTGGCCCGCGTCAGCACACGGTACTGCAGGAAATGCTCCTGGCACCACGGCTTGCTGAAACGCGAGCGCTTCCAGCTGTTGTACACATTCAACATGGTCAGGTGGTCGCCGTGCGGGTCGTTGAACTTGGCCTTTTTCGCGTCCGCTTGCTGCTGCTTGTCCTTGGGCCGGTACCACACGCCCTTGGGCTGAGCAATCATGCCATGATGCTGAGCATCTCGTCGCTGCAGCCGAGCTCGACCGACGCAATCAGCGCTTTCGAGGACGTCGGGTCCATGGGGAAGTCGGCCATCTTGCGGCCCAGCTTTGTCAGCAGACCCTCGTCGTCCAGCGCCGACAGCGCGTACAGTTCCTCGAGCGCCGACAGCATCGTGTTGATCGGCGGCGGTCCATAAAGTCAAAGTGCAGCAGGTCGTTGATGCCCATTGCCTTGAGGATCAGAATCGTGTTGCTCAAGTTCTTGCGCTGGATCTCGGGAATCGTCGTCGGCAGCATTTCGGTTTGGTACGCCGCCTCCGTGTACAGCCGAAAGCACTTGCCGGGGCCAGTACGCCCCGCACGCCCCGCGCGCTGGCCCGCCTGCGCCTGCGAGATGGGCGTGACCACAAGCGAGTCCATGCCGAGCTTGGGGTCGTAGGCGTTCTGCTTGACAAAGCCGGGGTCGACCACGTAGTAGATGCCGTCAATGGTCAGACTCGTCTCGGCAATGTTCGTGGCGATAATGACCTTGCGGCCGCCGGGCGGTGCGGGCTCGAAAATCTTGGACTGGACTTCGTTGGGCAGGCGAGTAACGGGCAGAATTACCAGCTCGGGCACGGCAGCACCCAAGCCCTTCATTCGCTCATACAAGATCTCGCAGCTCGTGTCGATTTCCTCTTGACCAGTCAAGAAGACGAGAATGTCGCCCGATGGCTCCGTCAGATGGATCTGCATGACGGTCTCGAGGGCGGCGTCCAGGTAATCGGACTCGGGCTCGCGCGAGTACAGGATCTCCACGGGGAATGTGCGGCCGGGGATCGTGAAGATGGGCGCGCCGTTGAAAAAGGTCGAGAACTTTTCGGCATCGAGCGTAGCCGACGTGGCAATGACCTTGAGGTCCGGTCGCCGCTTGACTGTCTTTTTCAGCAGACCAAACAAAACATCGGTGGCTGACAAGTTAGTATACGAGTGAAGAAGATAACATAAAACACACACAAAAAGGGGAACTCACCTATCGTCCGCTCGTGGGCTTCGTCGAGCATGATAACCGAGTACCGCTTCAGCTCCGGGTCGAGCAGAATCTCGCGCTGCAGCATACCGTCCGTCATGTACTTGATGCGCGTCGCTGGGCTTGTGCAGTCCTCGAACCGATCGTGTAGCCGACCTCCTCGCCCAGCGGGCAGCCAACCTCCTCGGACACACGCTTGGCGACGCTCATGGCGGCCACGCGACGCGGCTGTGTGCAACCCACCATCTTGCCACTTGAGGTGAAGCCGGCCTCGGCCAGATACTGCGTCAACTGCGTAGTCTTGCCGGAGCCCGTCTCGCCAATGACAATCAGGATCTGGTTGTCTTGCACCGCCTTGATGAGCTGTTCACGGAACGAGTAGATGGGCAGCGTCTCACGCTGCTCTTTCATGCTCAGATCGGTGCGCTTACCAAAGGACTGGTCCTTGTTCTGGATGATGCGCTTCCACTCGGGGACGGGCTCAAACGCGCCCGCATCGCCACCACTCGGGCGACCACCGCCCCGACCGCCATAAGCAGCCGCGCATCGTCGGCAAACTTGCGCTGCTCCGGGTTGGCCATGGGGTCCTGCCACTGCGACATGAGATCGACCTTTTCCTGCTCCTTGGCGGCCTTGGCGGCGTCTGCCTCCTGCTGGCGCAGCTCTTTGCGCTCCTTGGCCAGCACGGCACCTGCCATGGCAGCGCGGTTGAGGGAGCCGTCGGGCGCCTTGACGACACGGATGGGCGACAGCTCGAGCGACAGTTTTGTCTGACCGGCTAGGAAGGGCGGCTCCTCATCACGAATCTCGATATCGACGTCCTCCTCGAGCTCAATGTTGCCCTCGCCCGTCAGCGTGGCGTTGTACTCCTCCTCGAGGTCTGGGTAGTCGGAGGCCTTGGCCACGCCACTGGCAATCAGCTGCCGAATCTCCCAGCGCTCGGGCGACGTCATGCGCTTCTTGCCGCGGGCTTTTGCAGCTGCGGCGGCCGCGGCCGAGTTGGGGCCGCCATTCGGGCGGTCCAGATCCATGACAGTGGTGCTGCTGATGCGGGCACTGCCGCGCACGCCGAGTGCCTGCATGTTGGCGCCCGACTGGAACATCTCCTGGGGCTCAGCCATGTCCTCACCCGTAGTCTGGTCGACCTCCTTCATGGACAGGCCGATGCGGCGGTCCTCGATCTTGGCGACCTTGACCTTGACGGGCTGGCCCATGCTGACCACGTCCGACGGGTGGTTAACGCGCTGGCCGTCAACGAGCGCCGACACGTGCACGAGGCCGTCGACCTTGCCGCGCACGCCGTGAATATTGACAAAGATGCCAAAGTCTTTTGATGCCGGTGACGTGGCCGTCGTAGATCTTGCCGAGCTCGGGCTTGTCGTCGAGGGGCCCGGAGGGCTCGTCGCGGTGGCCATCTCTGCCGTTTCTGTCGCTGTCTCTCCCGTTCTCGCGCCGTCTCTTGCTGTAGGCATAGTCGTCATCGTCGTCCTCGTAGCCGCGGCCACCGCCTCGCCGCCGGCCCCGTGATCGTGAGCGCGACCGCGAGGGGGAACGGTATGGCGGCGAGCGAGACCGTGACCGGTACGTGACTTGCGCTTGTCCCCATTTCTGTCCCCGTTTCTGTCTCCGTTTCTATCTCTTCCTCTGTAGCCGTCTCGTGGGCTCGTGCTGTCGCGGTCTCGTTTTGTGCGGGCCGTCGATTTGCTGTCCCGTTTCGTTGTCGGTTTGCTCGCCAGGCCCTCGAGCAGAGCCAGCGCGTCGTCAATCTCGTCGGCCTCGTGTGCCTCGACCTGCTTGTCCGGCATCGACAGGCCCTTGAAGATGCTGTCCTTTTCTTTCTGCTTCTGCTTGTCCCTCCTTGATGCGTCCCTAGAAGAGGAGGCATCCTGCTGCTGTTGCTTGCCACGCATGGCGGGTGCAGCGTGCACACCAGCCGGTCGATGCTCTCGACGAGGCTGGGCGGGAAGTCGACGCCGAGCTCGGCGAGCTTCTTCTTGAAGGCGCGGAAGCCATCTACCTCTAGGCGCTGGGCGATGATGAACTCGGCGACGTTGCGGTCGTTCATGCCAATGTGGTTTTCGATCTCGGAGGCGACTTTGGCCACAAGCGAGATGACCTCGAGCGCCTCGAGCCCTCCATCGTGGCGGTGGAGGGGAAGGTGTAGCGTGATGAGGCGCAGGTGTTGCTGAGAATATAGGTGTTGTCGGAGAAGAGGATCGAAAGGGGCAGAGGACGTTGTCGTGATGTTGGTTGAGGGCAGGAGCGACCGAACGAGGCTGCAGGAAGGCAACGATGTGCCGTCAAAATTCTTAGTGTACAAAAGGCGGCAAAAGTTGTGCCCCACTTTAAATATTGTCAGCCAATCAGCGTGTGTTTTTCAAACTTACAGCACCAACTTCACCGACCAGCAGAACGTTTGACGAGACATGACATCGATTTGGTTGTTTATGATTAGGTTTATCTATACTGCTAGGCAATGAATATGCAGTCTACGTTGCGCTACCGGTGTTGCGGATCTCAGGTACGCAGTATTTCTGGCTTGTGAGTTAAGTCTTTCTGAAACGATATTTATTTTCATTTATTTTTATAGCCACCACATCTATAGCGTCCGTTTCTAGTACAGCTTAGTCGGTTCTCCTTGCCAACCTCCCAGTCAGCCAGGAAGCGGCCCTTGACACCTCTCCCGCGAGGCCGTTGACGCCGACGGTGACGGACTGGCCCGGCATCAGATCGACCATGTTGTCCTCCCAGACGGGCTCGCGGCTGTCGTCGGTCTCGGTGCCGTCGTACACGGGCTCGAGCCACACGCCCTTGAGCGCGCGTTGGCCGAGATGGTCACAGACGACTCGTACGCGCCGTGCTTCTCGTGGGACACGGCAATGGTCAGCTTCGTGTCTGCCGGCCAGACGAGTAGCGGTACGGCTCGGGCCAGTCAACATAGCGGGCGACAACGGCGCCTCGAGGACGACAAGGGTGGCGGCCGTCCAGGTCGAGGGCGGGGCCAGTTCGCCGAGCTCGGTCGTCTGGCCGGCAGCGAGGGCGACGGTCCGCTTCTGGTCCGCCTCGGGCAGCGCCAGCCACGCTTCGGTGGCCAGGTCGTAGACACGCAGCTCCAGGGTGACCTCGGCACGCTCGGGTGCCGTGTTGTGTGCCCACAGCTGGAACGACGGCGGGCCCTTGGGCTCGTCAAGCTTGTTCTCGTCGATCCAGCGCGAGGCGACGGACCGCTCGACGCCCACGGCCAGGGGCGCAAAGGCGCGCTTGATGGCGTAGTAGGCGGGCTTGGGCCGCAAAAAGTAGTCGACAAAGGCCCACGAGGTGCATGGGTAGACGTCGTTGAGCTGCCAGATGATGAGGCCGGCACAGGCCTCGTGGCCGGCCCACGGAACTGGCGCTTCCAGTGCTGCAGGGCGTAGACGTAGGCCTCGGACTGCATGAGCTGCGAGGCGTACGAGAAGTTGCTCAGGTTGGTCATGTCATAGCGGAAGTTCTCGGCGAGGTAGCGCGAGATGCGCGTGTGGGCGCCCTCGCTCTTGTTGTGGCAGTCGATGAGCTGCGACTGGGCGTGCCACTGGTGCGGCGGCGCGCCCTTGCAGAAGTGGGCGAGCGTGCGGTCGACGGGGAAGCCGTGCATGCCAAACTCGGAGACGAAGCGGCCGCCGAGCTTCTTGTAGTCCTGGTAGGGCAGCGACTGGCCGTGCCAGACGTTCCACTGGTGGATGTCGCCGACGGTCAGGTCGTTGGCCTCGGCGCCGCCAAAGGGCGAGTTGGCCCAGTAGGGCACATTGGGGCACAGCGTCTCGGCGAGGCGCGGGATGGTGTTGAGGTAGATCTTGCGCTGCGGGAAGGGCTTGTCGTCGAATGGGCCCACCATATCGCTGTGGTCATAATCGAGTCTAACAGGTTAGTATGTGTGTGTGTGTGTGCGTATAATAGATATTAAAGTGCGGGGGATGTTATATCGACGCGAAAGAAAGAGGAGAAAGGAGAAAGAAAAAGAAAGAAGAGAACTCACTTGTCAAAGAGGTCGACAAACATAAAGTCCTCGTTGCCACCGCACAGCAATGCCAGTGACGGGTGGTTGCGCAGCCGCTTGGTCTGCACCTCGACTCGGCCGCGATGCTGTCGATGAACTTGTCGTGCACGGGGTAGTCGCCGCAGGCCAGCGCGTAGTCGTGCCACACCAGCAGGCCAAATTCGTCGCAGGCGTCCATAAAGTCGTCGGTCTCGTAGATGCCACCGCCCCACACGCGGATCATGTTGAGGTTGCCCTCGCGCGCCAGGCGCACCCAGTCAAAGTAGCGCTCGCGGCTGAATGGCTGGCAGCACCATGTCGGCGGGATCCAGTTGCCGCCCTGGATGAAGATGTCGCGGCCGTTGACGCGGAACATGAACGTCGTGCCCGGCTCCGACGCCAGGGGGCGCTGCACGAGCTCGACGGTGCGCACGCCGAAGCGGGCGCTGGCCGTGTCGACCGACGTCGCGCTCGCACCACCAGGCGCACGTTGGCCGTGTAGAGGGGCTGCTCGCCCTGGCCGTTGGGCCACCACAGCTGCGGGCTCGTGATTGTCAACGAGAAGGATGCTGTAGCTGTAGCTGTTGCTGTTGCTGTTGATGTCTCGGACACTGTTTGGGATGCCGTGGCCACCGTCTTGCCGGCAGCATCGACCAATGTGAGCTCGACGGTCTGGCCGGTTTTCTCGCTGGCGCCGACGACAGCCACATCCACTGCAATGGTGGCCACGGCGTTGCCGGCGGCCAGCGCGGGCACCACATGCACATTGTCGATGCGCGCGTCGTACGCCCTCAAGGTACACTGGCATGTACGGGCCGGCCGTCAGCAGGACCGGGCCCCAGTCCCAGCCCCAGTGGTACTGCGCCTTGCGCATGTGCATGCGGCGGCGGTCGCGCATCAAGCTCCTGCGCGCGCCGTACGTGGCCTCGAGCTCGTTGCCCACCGCGATGGCGCTGCGGAACACAATGTCGAGCGTGTTCTTGTCGCTGCCAGACGGCTTCAGGAGAGCCTTGACGTCGATGCGCGCCGGCACAAACATGTTGTCGCTCTCGAGAATGACGCTGCCGTTGAGCTTCACCGTGGCAAACGTGTCGAGGCCCTCGAGGACGAGGTCGACGCGGGCACGCGTGGCAGCCTCAGCCGGCGTGGCAAAGGCCACCGTGTACACCCAGTCGGCATCGCTCACCCACTGCACGAGGCGCTCGTTCTCGCCAATGTACGGGTCGGGGATGTGCTTGCGGGCGAGCAGCTCGGCCTGGATGACCGAGGGGAACGAGACAACGGGCGTGGGCGTGCGCAGCTCGAGCTCAGCGGCGCGCTGCTCGGCCTTCTTGCTGCCATTGGCGCTGCCCATGTGCCACTGCCAGCCATCGGCCAGCGGTGTTGTTGTTTTGCTCATTGTGGTGGTGATGCTGAGGAGGGAGGTGGTGGCGAGGGTAGCTCTGTTGCAAGACGTCGTTACAAGACGTTGTCACAAGATCTATGGTAAGGCAGAGTTTATACTCTTACCTCTGTCTTTTTTATTTATTTCTTTAACATTATTTTAACTATGCTTGCTTCCCCGATAGCCCCTCTACAATGTGTCCCGCACGCAAATGACATCATTCTCAACAGAGTATAGTCCATCGCAATGTCGGTCTAGCAGACGCTCGTGCCCCGTACTCCGTAAAATGTTTCCCGTGGCAGCTGAGGCGGTCAGACACGGACATTCGGTTGGCCACGGCACCGGTACGTCGGAAGCTGGGCCGGTCATCTTAAGGAGAAAGAAAGAGAAAAAAAGAGACCAGGGTGCCGTTGGAGAGCGTTCACAAGACCCGTGCAAAGTGGATGAGGAGCATGTGCGTGGCCACATGGACACTCTTTTTGCATGGATGTGACCGTGTCTTTGCCTGTTTGGTCTCATTTGCCGGCCGGGCGTGATCCAGCTTTGGTGAAACCGTCGGTTCGGTTCCTCGCTTTGCCTTCTGAACCGACATGCTAGTGCGGTGGAGAAGAGCGGATCTTGGCGGCACTAATAGGCGAAATAGCCACAAAGATTGGAGACAGGACGCAACTAGTAAACCAACGAACCTGGTTGTGTGGGATAGAGGAAGAATGAACCACGAGGCAACGGTGAACACGATAAGATGGGGATCAATATTGGGGGAGTGAGGGGATGCAAAGGGCTCTCGGTGCGTACCGAGCATGCGAGTATGGGGAGCACAAATAAAAAGTAGATAAAATAAAAACGAAGCAAAGAGGCAATATTCTTTGTTCAAGGGACAGGACTTCTAGATCTTTGCAAGTCAGCTGCCATGTGGCAACAGTGGTAGCTTTCATCTAGACCACTCCTCAGCTGCCAAGATGCTCTTTTCCTTTGTTAAATTATTTTGCTTTTTTCACAGACAAATCTACATCACCCACCCCCCTTGCTGTAGAAGACTCTCAAGAATGCCCACGTCCGCTTCTATCGAGTCAATTTGGGCGACGACGTCAAAGACTGTTGTGCAGCATGCTCGGCGTAGCAGGGGCATTTATGGTGTCGTCACAATTTTGATGCCTGAGACATCACAGTTTCTGTTTACGCGCGCTCGCGTGGTCACGTGATCAACTGGTTACTAATATCATGTGACACTAGTAGCCAACGAGTATTTGGCGCTGCCACTAGGCCACTGTGGAGATCTACCTTCTCTCACATACTCGTATGCTTCTGTTTTCTTTGCCAGTTCGCGTTGCCAAACATCTTCATTGCACTACTACCAAAGATGGAGGGAGCGCATAAGCCCTTCCCGTTTGTTCGCCAGCAGCCCCCGTCCCCCCACCGGAGCCACCAGAAGATGGCGACATCACGCCCTTCACATCGGAAGACGCCCAAGCCGGAAGAGAAGCTGGACTTGTCGTGGAAGTCGTTCCGGTGGCCCAAGCTCGGGCGGTGTCCCTTTGACCTCGAGGACCTGACCTTCCACGGCTTGTTGGGCAGAGGCCAAGACGGGATTGTTTTCAAGGCGCAGTACAAGGACACATGGATCGCTTTGAAGGTGGTGAGTTTGTTCTTTGTTCTTTGTTCTTCGTTTCGTTTCGTTTCGTTTCTGACCTCTTCCAGTTTCACCACCACACGCGGCCAAACCACATTCCATATCCCCACATGTACTGGCCATTCGAGCGCGAGTGCAAGAACGCCACGCTGCTCGAGAAGATCAGCAAACGCCTGCAAGAGAGTCTCGAGACGAAGCAGCCAATCTACCTCTACCCGACCCGAGTAGCCACACGACGCGCTGCGTAACCTGCGGGCCTTTTCCGACGAGGGCCGTGTCGACGACGACCATCCTGCCCGCCAAGGCATGGAGCCTTTGCAGCTGGACGAGGGCGAGGAGCTCCATGCCAACCCCTGCTACGGCTGGATGCGCCTGCCAACACCACTGCTGCATAAGCTTTTCTATGGATTTAGAATGCTTCACCATGGTCAGTTTTACGACAGCGACATGTACTATGGCATTGCCTACAACTACATTGGCCACGGCGGTGGCGTCTACCTCGACACCGACAAGGTGGTCCGGCAGATGCGTATTCTGCATCTGGCTGATTTTTGCTGGAGCTCGGACTCAACCACAACAACTGGCGAGGCGACGCCACCCTCATCGACATGTCGGACATCACCTCGCCTGCACACAGCTTTGGATGGGTTGAACGCCACTACAGCAAGCAAGGAGAGGAGCAAGGAGAGGGAGAACCAAACTACAAGAAATGGGCGCACCAGAGCATAAACAAGATGCGGTCGTTACGAGCGCCCTCAACTCTCATGGCTGAATCCAAACGAGGATGTGCTGTACCTGCATCCTACATGGGCTTCCCTCCTAAACTACCATTCAAATTGAAGTAGTAGTTTATTTTTGGGCTCATTTATTTTTGGTTCATCTTGTCTCATGTTTACCCCTCCTGCTTTTGAGGCGCGTATTCGAAGCCTCTAAATGGTCGGTTTGCTCCTCTCGCCTTTTTCATCCTCGCGCGCTGTTGCCTAAACACCTCTCCCCCCTCACTGTCCTGTCCTTCTCGCTATTTGTTTTTGACTTTGCCAAATTTCCTTTCGTCTTCTACAGCAACATACAAACGCATTTTTCATCCAGTTCTCATCCCGCTTCTCTACTACGTTCACCGTTCACATCTCGCGTCTTATGCAAACATTGGCGACAATGTCCGTTCAAAGAACCACAACCATCTATCACGAGCTGACACGCCCGAATCCGCAAGTGGTGAACCACAATGTCGGTGGCGCCAACACTCGTGCAGCTCGCATCGTGGAGTCATGGACGGAGTGGAAGGACTTTCAACGCTGCAACCCTGTACGACATGTTCCACGACATCATCCAAGCCAGTTGGACAGTCCGGGTAAGTCTCCATGCGCCATCCACGCCATGGGACTCGCACATTCACGACGAAGGACGAGTTTGAACACTACCTAGCCTCGAAACACATTGTTCCTGCTGTCAATGCTGGCCCTTGCCTTTGCCTCGAGCTACACGAAGATGGATGTCGATCTACATCTTGGCCGGTCTGGCAAAACCCGCTCTGATGTCGTTGCCGACAACCGCAATCATGCAGATTGGGCACTGTGCCGCGAAGACATGAGGAGCCAGAGATTTCCAGACAAATACATTAGTCTGATGCCTGGCGACAGCAAGATGTCAACAAAGTGGCTGAGCTCAGATTACACGGTCGCACCTAACAATTGGGCAGACCCCGTCAACCAAGTTGCGATATACTCCCAGACGCACCATCTCGTTATGGGTTTATCATTACAGACACGGAGCTGGTGGTACTCCGATTTCGTGCCGAGTCTGTGAACGAGGCCGGTCTTTCAAGGAGGCCGCTCTCGCCGACAGCCTGCACCGGCAAAGAGCACAAACAATGGCGCACGCGGCGCACGCCGCCAACTGTCCACTGCCACTGTGGACACCGTACTCTCGGACAGTGTTCGCAGCATGTCCATTGCCGACAGCTCTGGATCGTACGCGCCGAGCGTAATGTTTGCCGATGTCTGCGAATACCGTGGCGATCCATGGGAGGCCTGTGCAGACAGCAGTGGGCCGTCCTCGCACAAGGGAAAAGGAAAGGTCGCGCCCGTTCTCACCGTGCGCCTGGCCCTTTTTCTATCTCTGCTGGATGGTGGATGCGGTGGATTACGCCGCAGGAGAACTACCCACCTCTGGAACAGTTACTGGCAATGGGACAGCACCATGCCGTTTATCCACAACTCCATGGGCATAGTTCTACAAATCGAAAGGGCAACCAAAGCGCATCCACCACCCGAACCCCCAGGTGGGAGGCGCGGACTCGCAGGCTGGGGGCGAGGGGGAGGGCACATGTTTGACGCGGGCAGTGGCGCTCACCTTGGAGGTTGTCAAACTGGACAATGGCAGCCGGGTCTACAAGTACGTGACGGACGAAGGCGCTTCACATCTCGTGACGCCTGAAAGTGCCGGTGCTGGACACGGAGACAAAACGTCCTGGGGCATTTTGTCAATTCTGGTTTGGCAAGCTGGTGAATACATGCCACCGCGTCTTCATCGCGCGGGAAGCATGCCCACAACCCATCGCGGTCGTCTGGTGGTCCATTCAAGAAGCGCCATTGAGAGCTGCCGATTCCTGCTTGCTGGCGGCCGATTTTTCTTTTGCTGGTTTCTTGAGGGATAGGGAGGGGGAAGTGTCCTGGAGAGGATGCTCAATGTAATCTATGTACTTCATACCCGGTGTGCATCATACATCCATAACATTAACGGGACAGATCGTGTTTGTTTTTTTTTATTTCAATTTTTCAAGTCGGACGGGCCGAGCCGCTGAGCCTCCTGTACATCAGCCACCACAGCACCACCTGGACTCGTGATCGCAACTATGCCTTTTGCTGCAGCATTAAAGAAGCCATGACCACAGCAGAAGGTCTATGTGCAGGAGCCGTGGCCAGCGTGTCTGAGCACGCACGCGGCGCTGCCGGAGGTGGCTCTGTACAAACAACGCCTTGCAGCCCAGGTGGCGCACGATCTTCTGGGGGCCGCTTCCGGACGAGCTGCTTGCACGCTGACCACGGCGTTGCGGCACTTTCACATACTTGTAGATGAGACATCCGGCCGCCGCACCATTCACGCACCTCAGCCCTACATGGAGGACATGTTTGGCAAGGCGGCGCTCGACTCCGCTGTCGGCGGCTGAGGCGAGGCAGGCGGTGGTTTGCGCAAGACGCGTGGAGGGAGGAACGGGTGGCCCGGGGCGCATGACACGAAAAACTCAGTCGCATGGAACCGTAGAACCGAAGACGCGGTGTTCAGCGCTGCACCGCCACCGACCCGGCGGAAAAGCCATGTAAGATAAACTGGAGACAGGACACGGACTATGGGGAGCACTGCTCATGTGGCTTCGTTGCGAATCTGAATACTCTGGGACAGCAAGGACCGTATCTTCGTCGGTTCAAGTGTTACCGATGTAGCCTGGGCGCGTGGGCAGGGAAGAGGCTGAAGGGGGGGTGGGGGATGCCAGTGTTCGGTTGTGTGAGATAGCCTCGACCTGGTCTCCTTCGGGCACGCCGTGTGTTTGAGTTATGCGCGGCGATGATAGACGAGAAATTGGCAAGTGTCACGCGGAAGCGGACTCGTCATCTGGATCGCAGATAGCAAACTATTGTCGTGTCTTACTCGCCTCTTCATCCACTTCTCCAATCGCGATCCGATGCCCATGCATGCCTCGTATTTCGGACCCGTCTCTCCATATCCTCCCCATTTACTCCATCAATGCTCACCCACACCCCGCAGTTGTCTTAGTGCCGCCCGCTCGAGACTCCGACAAAAGACCGGACCGGTCGAGCAGGTGTGGTGGCAGCAAAGGGGAATACCCCGTACACTAGCGCCGGTTTTCTCCTCTCGACCCCAAAATCAAAGCTTGTGCATGAGCCGACCGGTCGGGTTGTCGGACCATCGGTCTGCGGTCCGTTGGCCACCCGGACGAAACCAGACCGACAAACCGACAGGATGTACCGACGCGGAAGTCGGAGCAGCAACCGACGGTCTTGATCATCCATTCGTGGCTGTGGCCATGGCCATCCGAACGAACCGGGACTCGTGTCGTCTGCACCCAAAGTCAGGCGATGTGAGACAGGCCTCGGCGGTGGCAGGCACCCTTCTCTTCGGACATCGACGGCTCACAAGCGGGCTTTGTTTTTTCCTGTTGCTTCCTCTGTCGAATGACGTAGAGACCGCAAACAAACTCTCACCAGCTGGTTAGTATTTGTATCTCATCATCGCCTCAACCTTTTTGCACCCTGCGATTGATAAGATTATCTTCCTTTGTCGACAGCAGCTCTATCTCGACTCTTTCAGCATTACTCAAACGCACCGCGTCCGTCTCCTAGCAAGCACATAATTTATTTCGAGCCTCTTTTCCCCCTCCTCCCCCCTCCAACCGCAAAATGCCCTCCAAGGTCCAGTACCAGTTCCAGGAGCCCGGCTGTCACAATGAGCGCTCGACGGGCACATCTCGAGGAGCACGTCGCGTCGGCCATCACGCATGCACCGCGACGGCCTGGTCGTGCTCGAGAACGCCGTCGACGTCGACCACGTCGACAAGGCTCAACACGCTGCTGAGCGCCGAGGCCGAGGCCATGGCCAGCTTTTGCCCCACGACGCACTTCACGACAACTCGGTCGACGGCAGCCCACCGGGCCAACATGTCGCAGCCCGCCGCTCGACCCGGCGCTCAGTGTACGAGGACGTCTGGGCCAACCAGCCCGCCGCCACCGTGCTCCTCGTCGCTGCTGGGCCCCGCGCCCGTCGTCACCTACGTCAACGGCAACACGGCGCTCGGCGGCTTCCAGCGCGTGCATGCCGACCTGTTCTTCAACCACGCCCAGTTCCCCTTTGCCATTGTCACCAACTACTACCTCGTCGACGTGTCGCCGCCAACGGGTCCACCGAGCTGTGGCTGGGCTCGCACCGCGACACGACCTTCCGCGACCACCGCAACTGCGTCCCACCGACGGCCTCGAGGAGACCGAGTACGAACACGAGCAACGACAACACGCGCGACTTTGGCATCCGCGACGAGTGCTCGAGGCCCGCCGCGCCTGGGCGCCGCCCATCCAGCCCACCGTCAAGCGCGGCTCCGTCGTTCTCGCGACCTGCGCCTGTGGCACGCGGGGCTGGCCAACCCGGCGACGGACCCGCGCATCATGCTCGCCTTTGTCCACACGCCTGGTGGTACCAGAGCCCGCCAAGGTCGTGCTGCCGAGTCCACGAAGCCGCTGGTCGACAGTGGCGAGCCGCAAGGTCGACCCCATCCACTTCAACGCGCATTACGTGCCGCGCGACGTCGACCACAAGACGGTTGTCTTCAACCCCAACTTTAGCAGCCAGAACCGTGGCTACCTCGACATGCTGCCCAAGGGCATCGGCATGGGCTTTATCTTTTCCGACGTGGCCACGGGCAAGAGTGCAGAGGCGGAGGAGAAGAAGTGAGAAAGACGAGATGCAAAGATTGTATAGAATAAGAATGAGCGGTTGCCAAACGTGTGTATATAGTTTTATAAATCGAGTTTTGTTTGATTGACGGCCAACATACTTCTGCGATCTACTCATCTTGCTGCTTACGTTTACGAGTTATAACCCCTCGTCTGTCGACAAACGCTTTATAATGGTTTGCAGCCACTATATTAGTTACCACACGAATTTTATATATCACTGTTTCTATTAGAGCGAGAACATTTAGAGGAAAAGTAAAGATTCAAAAACAACTTTCAGACAACACTACTCACCACAGCCGGTCTGAATAGTCATATTTGACAGTCCCTCCCAAACTCGCCAACCATGCGATGTCGTCTCCGTACACGACAGCCAACGTAGTCATTCATTCCTCCCCGTCGTCCTGTGGCCCTAGTTTCCCTTCATGCATCACAAACCCCGAGCCTGATTGCTGTTCATGCTTAGTCAAATGGGGAAGTCACACTACATGTACACACCAGGAAGTCGCGATGATGCTCTTTCCAAAAACGTTTCATTCATTTGCACGTGATATTCAGGGGCACGAAATACAAGAAACGCCATCCCCCCTTCCTTCCTTTCCTTCCTGATCCCCTTGAGCCGAAAAAAAAAAAACATCTCCACAGCACGTCCTCACTCGATCGCCACACCTTTGCCCTCGCCAGCTCTTTCCACGCGCACCACCATGGCCGCACATTCGGCGCCTGCCAGATCGCAACGACGCCAGTGCCGCGCGCACGGCCGCCTCGGTGCCCGGGTGCTGGATGGCTGCCAGCTGGGGCAGGTTGTGGGCACACAGCAGCAGCATCGTGACGCAAAGAGGCGGCAATGTTTGGCAAAACAGCATCAGGTGGCGTCTGGAGCAGCGGCTCGTTACCGCGTAGACGTGCAGCACGGCGTAGTGCAGCGACGCCACGGCGCCCTCGATACCCGTGGTCGTTATCGGCACGGCTGCTGCCTGGTCCGTCAACAGCTGCACGACAAACGACCAGCGCAGGGTCGCCTGCACGGCGTAAAACTGTGCGCGCAAGAACACCTTGTGCGGGTCGAGGAGCGGCCCGCAGCACGGGCACGGCGCCTCCCGGCGCGCCTGGTACCAAGAAGGCGGCACTGGTCGTCCAGCGGGAACGACACCGGCGCCGCCAGGTTTTGCGTGCCACTCGAGGAGCTGCAGCGTCACCTCTTCCACCAGCATGGGCGCGTCCAGCATGTGCTCGTTCCACCACACCGCCCGTGCCGATGCCGGTGCTGCCCTCCCGTGTGGCTTCTTGGGGTAGTAGCCCGGGTCGTCTTGCATGCTCGAGCAGATGCCGCGCAGGGCAATCTCGGACAGGGAACCAGTACATGCCCGGCTCTTCATAGTTGCTGAGCGGCAGCGGCACAAAGTCCGGCGCTCCTGGAGGAGGCGTGCACTAAACGACACGTACGCCTGCAGCTCGTGCTCCAGCAGGTAGCATGTCCAGTACGCGCGGTGCAGCCGCTCGTCATACGTCGGATCCGCGCGGCCGTCCATGGGCGAGCCGGCTGTGGTAGCCAAAGAGGCAGTCGACGAGGGAGAGCCGGGCTGCCGTACACCCGACGACGAGCCAGACGAGCGAAGCTGCAGGAGCATGAGCAGCCGCAGACCAGCCGACGACAGCACTTCAAACGCAAGGATGGGCTTGAGGCTATAGAGAAAGTAGAACGTCACGAGCAGGTCGCACTGCACGCGCATAATCGAGTACCGTCCGACGCACCGACAGCCCGGCAGCCGTGTTGGATGACCTGCGTCCCGGCATGGAAGTACTCGATACCGGGCAACGGTCCACTCGGGCCATGGGCGTGGTGCTCGCGGCCACGGCCGCTGCCGCTCTTCGCGGGCAAACGATCCCAGCGCAAGCACAAGCAGGGCCACGGCCGTCTCCAGCCGGCCGCGGGGGAAGCCATCCTCGGCAGCGGCGGGCGACCAGATCAGCACACTCGGACTGCTCGATAATGGGACACCACGGCAGCACGTCCCGCGAGAAGGCTGCTCCAGTGACCAGCAGCGGCGGGGACTCAGGTCCAGATACGGCTCCTGCTCCCGCCCGACGACAGCAAAGCCCGTGTCGGCAGTCGACTGGCCGAAGAGCTCCGTCTCGAGCTCGGCGTCGACATCAAAGGCAGCAGAGGGCACGCAAGGATGGCAGGCTGGCGGCATCGGGCCGAGGCGGGACAGGCCGTCGAGGCGGTAGCCAAAGAGAGGAGAGGGCGGGTGCTGGAGCCGGCGGCGCTGGCACCGGCACCGGCACGACGCAGCGGCTGCAGTGATGTGTGCCGTGGCACCTTGGTCACTGGGCGTGGTCGTCGCACGTATGGGCTTAATGATTCATGGTGGGTATGATGGTGGGTTGGTGGTGCTGTGGGTGGTGTTGCGGGTGTTGTGCGTGTTGCGGATGTTGCAGGTTGTGTGGGTGGTGCTGGTGGTGCTGGGTGGTCTTGGTGCTGGTGATTATACTGACTATACTGCTCGCACGATTGCCACTGACATAGGGCGGCACTGTCGAGAATGACACCACTGGCGACGGGGTGGAGAGGAAACGTGCGACAGGAGTTCCCGTGGGCAGTCCACTGTCCTGGGCGGCGGAAGCCGCCAAAGGCCCCTGCTGGCGTTGGAACCAGACACGGATACGAGCACAGCAGCAGCAGCAGACTCTTTCTCACGCAGCAGCGACTCGAGCCGGCCTAGCCGTGCCACAATATCAGTCTTGGACAGGCTGTCGGGCCTTGGGCGTGCCAGGTGTGCCTGGGGTGTTTGGTGTCGACACGTCTGCGTTGTTTGATTGTTGTCGGTGTTGGTGCTGGCGTTGGTGTTCTTGGTGGACGAGCTGCTCCCTCCACGCCGGTACACGCAGTCAATGCCCAGCTGTGCACAGAACGAGCAGGCCGGCCGGCGCGCGTCGCAGCGGGTCTTGCGTGCCGCGGGCCAAGCACGGTCGCAGGCAACAGACACGCGTTTCTTGGGGTAGTTGATCTTTGAGTGGCCGGCCGGTTCAGCACGGGTGCGCAGGCGAGGGGTGGTGCTGGAGGGTTTGGAGGAGGATGCGGTGGTGGTGGTGGTGGTGGTGGTGGCAGTGGAGCGACGTCGAACCGAGGATCCGGGCTGGGGGCTGCCGCCGTGGGTGGCAGCCGCATCAGACGATGGCGATGCAGCAGAGGTCGTTGTGGTGTTTGTTATCGGACGACGAGTCAGTGGCAGTGGCCACAGTGGCAGATACTGGAGTGCCCTCTTGCGTCGTCTGCCATGTTGACCGTGTCTGCGTCTGCGGCGAGCGCAACTGCAACGGCAGCTGCATCTCCATCTGCAAAATCGGTCATTTCCGTCAGATCTGCCATGGCTGCGAGTTTCGATGCGCTTCTTGGCCGTCCCGTCGGGCAGGGGAACGCGGGGAGAGCGCGTGGTGGTCCAAGGTCCATCGGGAGCTCGCTAAACTTCTTTATTTCCTTTTCGCTTGGCCTCTTCTCCTCTTTTTGTGTCTCGTCTTTGTCCTTGGGGACCTTGTGTTCCCGCTTATATTTCTCCGAGCGTTTCGTTGGGTGGTCATTTGACCGCCCTAACTCGGTATCTTTTTTTCTTCCTTCTTCTTTTCTGGATTTTTTTTCTCAACTTTTTCTTTTAGTCTGTCTCTCCCTGTCCCGAGTTGTGGGTGTGACTGTACAGGTGGCAGGCCGGGGTGTCGGGTATGGGGAAAAGAGGCCAATCGTGGAGCAGATGATTCGCATCGCCAGAGGCCAGACGCAGCCAATTCTCCAAGGGCGGAAAGCGATACTGGGGCCCAACGTCTCCAACGCGGGGATGGCCCGGGTTAAGTATCGGTTCGGCTTGTGCTTCGAGTGTCCAACCGGGGCCGCGGGGGCCGCGTGCATTTTTTCCCATTTTCCTCCATTTTTTTAGTGTCGTTATGCCTTCTTGGTTTGATTTCGAGCCATTTGTCCTTTGCCCTCTTTTCGTCTTCATGCTACCGGACGCCAACACAGGCCAACTTTTCAAGTTTGGCCCTACTTTTTACTCTAGGGCCCCCTGCCTGCACGCCAATAGAGGCCTTGCAATCATGCGTTTGCTCACTAAACCTTCCCCAGATTCGTGGAGGGATTTGGTGATGGGAATGTGGGATTGTGGAGAAATAGCCACTGATTTTCAGCTGTTTCTTTTTTCTTTTTTTTTTTTCTTTTCCCTGTACCCCCCCCCTTCCGCCCGCCCCAACCTCGGGTTTCGTCTGTTTTGTCAACTCTTTGTCAAAGGACCTACCCGGGAGCACGTTGGGTGGCGTTGCACCCCCAGAAACACCCCCAGATACTCACCCCAGACTGGTCTTCCTTTGTCGTGTCTACCCAGTCTGCTCCGTACTCCAGCCCCGGCTATCACCCACGCACCCACAACCCTGCCACGAAGACGTCCACCCGGACAACCGACCAGACTGGTACAGTGCTTACAGGGTTCTCTTATTGGCCTTCCGACGTGGTGCTGGCTGGTGAATCACCACGGGCGTGCGCGTTCCTCGTCAACACTCACGACTATATATGACCCCAGGAATATCCAGGCATTTCTCTCTGACGATCATGTCTGTTTCCTCGGCCGCGGCTTTCTCCTGTGTCTTGCCTTGTCCTCTCCTTCTCCCTTTCTATTTGACCTGTGATTCCGTGTCTCTGGTCATCTCTCCCTCCTTCCTCTTTTTTCTTCTTCTTCATCTCCCCCTCACCGTTCATCGTCTTGTTCTCGTCTTGTTCCCCCATCCCTCACAATGAGCCAACAGACTGGACGCATGTCCAGAACGAGAAGAAATGGAGCATCCTGCCCATGCAGATGCGGTTTGCCCTCTGGGCCGTCTACATCTCCATCGGCTGCATGATGATGGGTACGTTTTGAGAGAACAAAACGGCCTGCTCATTCTCTTTTGTTTTTCTCTTTTGTTGTGCCTTCCTTTCCCACTAACGGCACTGTATAGGCTTCGATTCAGCAACGCCGGTACCATCACGGCCTTCCCGGCCTTCCAGCAGACCATGGGCAAGCCGTATCCCGCCAGGCTTCGGGCTACCTCATCGCGGCCAGCATCCAGTCCGCGTGGAACGGTGTGGCTACTGCTGGTGATGTCTTTGGTGTCTTGGTCTCGGGTCAGGTCCCTCGACCGTATTGGCCGCAAGCACTCGATCCTCTTTGGCGTTTGTTTTCACGGCTGTCGGCATTGGCATGCAGTATGCTGCCACTGAGTGGAAGCTGTTCCTCGGCGGCCGTCTCGTGAACTGTGAGTCCTATCTTTGATCTCCTGTTTCCTTTTTTTCTTTTTTCTTTTTCCTTTTTCCTTTTTCTTCTTCCCTAACTGAAATCTCCAGCCATCGGTTTCGGTATCGTCTTTGTCGTCGCGCCCGTCTGGATCGGTGAGACTGTCCGCCCCGAGCTGCGCGGTCTCTTCCTCTGCATCAAACAACTGCTCCATTGTCTTTGGCCAGTTTATCCTGGCGTACGTCTTGCCCTCTGCATTATCTATCTGCAGTATTTATCAAACCCAAAACAAAATCACCGCTGACCCATCGCCCATCTAGCCTCGTTGCATATGGTGCCCAGAAGATCGAGGGCCGCTGGTCGTACGAAGTGGTCATCCTCGTGCAGTTTGCCTTTGTGGCCGTCCTCCTTGCCGGCTACCCTTCTTCCCCGAGTCGCCGTACCACCTGCTCAAGAACAACAAGGAGGAACAGGCGCGCCGCATGCTGCAGCGGATCCACGGCAGCAGCGACCAGGGCCTTATTGATTGCCGAGGTCGAGCGCATGAAGGAGGGCATTGCCATCGCGCGCAACCTCGAGGAGCAGGCCAACATGAACGGCCCGATGATTGTTCAGTGCTTCCGCGGCACGAACCTGGTAAGTTCTGCTCTTTCTGGAGTCCTTTTCTCGAGTATATCCATGCTGACCGCTGTAGAAACGCTCCCTGATTGCTATTCTCGCCGTTGCCTCGCAGCAGCTGATTGGTAGTGCCTTTGTTCCTGGGTGAGTTAGTTCTCTTTGTTCTCTTCTCTTTTTATTTCCTTTCTCTCTTTCTCCCCTTCTCTCTCTTTTCCCCTTAGCTAACCTCCCAGGCTACATCACATACTTCCTCGAACTGATCGGCGTGTCCAACTACTTTGTCGTCTCCGTCGTGCTCTACGTGGTCATGCTGCTGAGCAACCTGCTTGCCTTCCCCTTCATCGAGATCTTTGGCCGTCGCCCGCTCCTCCTGTTTGGCATTATCGGCCTCACCTCCGTCCTCCTGCTCATGGGCATCATGGGCTGTATCCACTCGTCGGGCGCCGTCTGGGTCGTGCTCGTCTGCATCTTCCTGTGGGCCATCATCTACCAGATGACCGTGGGCGCCGTCGGCTTTGCCTCGCCTATGAGGTGGCCACGCCCCAGCTGCGTCCGATGACGGCGTCGATTGTCGGCTTCAGCCAGGGCGCGTCCGGCTGGGTCGTGGGCTTTGTGGTGCCCTACATGATCAACCCGGATGCAGGCAACCTCGGCGCCAAGGTCGGTTTCGTGTTTGCGGTCTGGGCATCCCGCTGTGCATTGCCTTCTGGTTCATGATCCCGAGACCAAGGGCCTGGGCTTCAACGACCTGGACTACATGTTCAGCGCCAACGTGAAGCCCCGGCACTTTAAGAAGGTGTTTGAGGAGCGCCTGGCGGCCGAGGCCGACAGCGGCGATCTCAAGAACGACACCGTCACGACGCAGGTGGAGGCCGTCTAAGAAGACGGGGCTGGGAGTTGGGGCTGTCGTCTGTCATGCTCTTGATCTGCCTCCTCCTCACACGAGGTGGCCCTTTGTCCCCAACATCACCAAGCAGTGCCTGTCCTCGTCAACGGCTGCGTCCACATCCCTTCTCTTCGTCTCCTTTTCCTTTTCTATACCATTGACATAACATATATATCCAATGCAAGATTAATAGTTTTGTGAGACAGTATATGCTTCTCACTCTACACCTTTGCTTCCGTTTCGATGAGTGATGCTGAGATCCAAGATTTATTGATCGTACATGCGTGGTGCCTATTGGTAAAGAAACAAAACAAGTTTTAAGTATGAAGTTCTGATTATACAGCAAAGAAAAGAAATAGTTGGCCGTCATTCATCGCAGCACCGGTCCCTGTCTCCACTGTCTACATGAAAACAACCCACCCCTCTCCTTACGACACCTGCACCCACGAGATCTGCAGCGTCACGCCCGACTGGTCCGCGGCGTAGACAGTGCCCTGGGTCGTGCCCGACGGCACCGCCGTGGCATAGAACGTGCTGGCGCTGTTGTAGGTCAGGTAGGTGCCGTCGTAGCCAAAGCTGCTGGCGTGGTCACGGTGCTCGCGCACGACAGGGCCATGGTGTCGGCCAGGATGGCGCAGCTGCCCTTGGACGTGCTCAGCGTAAAGTGCAGGCCGTCGGCGCTGGGCGTGGCCGTGTACGAGGCCGGCGTGCCGCCGCCACGGTACCAGGTGCCGGCCGTGATGAGGGCCCCGCGCGCTGGCGACGCCGGGCGACGAGACCTCGAAGTGGCCCTTGCCGAGAGGGCCGAGGGAGCAGACGACGAGGTGGCCGACGAGGTGGTAGACGAGGTGGTCGAGGAGACAACCACCGTCGAGAGAGTTGTGGCAGCAGTAGACGAGGCACTCGTCGACGTGGCCCGGGCTCGTCGCCGAGGCTGCACTCGAGGGAGACTGGCCGCTGCCCGGGGCCACGTTGCTGCCGCAGACGTTGATCTTGGCCACAGTGGGGTCGTGGTCGCTGGTCTGGTCGTCGTACGAAACCCACGAGTTGACGTGCAGGTGCTCCTCGCTGGGGCCGAGGCCGGCAATGCCCGGGCTGACAAACACGTGGTCGAGCTCCTCCATGTTGTTGTCGTACGTGTACGTGTAGCGCTCGGCCGCGGAGATGTTGGCAGCGACGTCGAGGTCCACCATGCCCGACACGCTGGCAAACGTCTCCACGGGCTGCACGACGCTGTACTCGTTAAAGTCGCCGGCCACGACGACGCGCGCGTCCGCGTCCAGCGCCAGAATGTCCGCCACAAAACTGGCCCGTCACCTGGCCCTGCGTCGTGCGCTTGGCCCACGGGCGTGTTGACCGGCGGGCGCAGGTCGCCCTGCAGGCTCGAGCTGCCGCCCTTGGACTCCCAGTGCACGTTGACCGTGAAGAACACGTGGCTGCCGGCCACCGTCTGCCACGCCGCCACCAGCGGCTTGCGGCTGCTCGCCCAGCAGGCGTTGGTCGGTCGATGCGGCCCGGGTTGTACTTGAGCACGGGCATGCCGCCGTTACTGCTGTCGGCCGAGACCGCGTTCGCGTCCAGCGCGCCGCCGGCCGTGCCCCGCGTGCTGTCGGCCAGGCGCACGACCGCCGCGTTGTACAGGTACGCCTGGCGGATGTTACCGCCTGGCTCGCCGCCGTCGGCGTTGTTGGCCGGGTTGATGACCGTGTAGGCGTACTGGATGCCGCCCGTGCGCGCCGCAATGGCGCTCGTCAGCGTGTTGAGCGTCACCGACGAGTCCACCACGCCGTCGTTGGTCGCGCCGTCGTTGTCCTGGATCTCCTGCACAAACAGCACGTCGGGCGCCTTCATGTAGTCAACAATGTGCGCCGCGACGGCCGCCACGTGCGCCGTGTCCGAAGGCGTAAAGTTCTCGACGTTGTAGTCGCCGATCGTGATGCCCGAGCACTCACCCGTGCTCAGCAGCGTTGTCGGCGGCGGCAGCGCCGGCGTGGCCGAGCTCTTTGTACACGGGCGCCGTCAGCGGCAGCAGGTAGTAGAAGCCCGTACTCGTAGTGCACGACGCCGGTGATGTCCTCAACGCATCGCCAATCTTGTACGTCGTGGGCACGTCGCTGCCGTCGAGGGCGCGCCGACGATGATGGACTCGGGGTTCGCGTCCTTGCTGCGCAGCGTCAGGCCGCCGCGCTCGTTGCGGCCCGTCGCCGGCCAGCTGCCCACCATCCACGTCTCGCCGTAGGAGTTGGGCTTGCCAATGGCCACGGGGCCCGGCATCGTGACCAGGTCGCCGTTGAGGCTCTTCCAGAAGTCGAGGCCGTACAGGTCCGGCTGCAGCGACGGTTTGGCCACGGAGATCTGCGAGCTGTTGTTGGGCACGCTGAAGATGTCGCCGTTGTCGAGGCTCGTGAACTGCTCCGTCGGCGGGCTCAGCGCCGCCGTGCTGCCCAGCAGGCGCGGCTTGGGCGCCGCGCCGCTGCCCGCCGTGTGGCCCTGGATGACGGGCGACGTTAGCTCCGTTGAGTAGAGGTACGCTGTCGACGAGCGGTACTCGGAAATTGGTGCCGCCCAGCGTCAGCGTGTCGCCGACCGCGATGCTGCTGTTCTGGCCCAGCGTCGAGCTGTACACATACAGGCCGTTGCCGATACGCGCGTCGCACGACAGCTTGGGGCTGCGCAGGTACAGGCCCGTCGACGCCTTGGCCGAAACCACGCCGACCACGCCCGAGACCGACTGGCCATTGTACGGCGACAGGAACTTGTTGCCGTTGATCGCATTGATGCTCTGCGCGACACCGGCCGCGCTGAGCGCGAGCGTCGCCAGCAGATGGTTGTGCATGGCGGCAGTGGAGGACGATGTGCTTTGATGTCGAATAATTCGATGCAGTGAAAGAAGGACTCTATAACCAGCCTCAAGTCAGGCTTACAACCCTTTATATAATTGTGTGCCCTCCCAGACACCCGCACAACAACCGCGCGTGACGACCACCCACATGGTTCTAAAACTGGGCTGCCTATTTCTAAGGGGAGGTAATAGTAAAAATCAATTATGATTATAATAAATAGATAAAAGATAAATGCCCTAAACAAAGTGACAAACCTCGGGCAAGCAAAGCACGTTGTCACCCACTCTGAAAGCGATCTGCCAGACGTAGAAAGAGACTGCCAGCGTGCCATTTTCCGCCTCTTCCGCACTGTGGTGATTTCCTGGTGTTGTTCTCAGTTGTCTCATTACTTGGCGGCCACTTTCTCATGTTCATGTAAGTTTATCTGCATGCCAAGGCTTTAATGGGCAGGGGCACGCCCGCCGCACCTTCCAATCGTGGCTTCAGCCTCTCCCGCGTGCGTCCAGGACATGTCTTGGCATCGGCCCGCCGAGTGAACAAGAACAAGGAAGGAGCGATCGAATAACCCAATGGCAGAAAATGGGAATATATGAGAGTCTGTCGGGAGCACTCGCCTGCCTCTCTGTCTTTTTTGCTCTTTGTCGCCGCCGTCTGTTCCTGGTTCAATGGGACCTGCCAAGGCCGGCCGTGACAGTTTGAGAATACCGAAAGAAGCCATTTGGACCTTTTTTTGCCAATAGTTTCGAGGACAGCGAGAAGAAGGAGAAGAAAAGCGGCTGACAACACTTTACCAATGTCTAAACGAGCAGGCGTTACGTACTTCCTTTTTTTCTTTTGCAGAGAAAAATAATCTTACAATCAGGAGAAAAGGCGACGCAAGTCAAATAAGAATGGGGGGACAGTCCAGATAAATCACAGACACTGGTGGTGTGGAGAGAAAAGAGTTTCTCCACGGCTGGGTTGAAATGAAAAGACGATTTCCGGCAATGTGGATAGATAACAAAACCTGGCCGGGGCAGTTGACACAGATCAGCACATTTGTTTTTCCTATACGAGTAAAAGAGCGTGTGATGCAGGGAAGAAAAGAAAGAAAGAAGGAAAAGACTGGTGATTCATGCAGACTGATAACGAAAGACTATGCAGACAGAGAGTGCGGGAGAGAGCAATCACGATTAAAAAGGAACGAAAGAGCAAGCCATGAGCAGAGATGATGGGCAGCGGGGAAGCTGGGAGGAATAGGAGTGGGATTCTTACCACCGTGAGCCAGTCATTGCTGAGAGAGATCCGGTCAGGTACGAAACAAACGAAAAACGTGCACGCTCAAATTAGAGTTGGCTAAAGGAGCCAAAAGCTAAAACTGCCCTGGCCAGTCACAGTAACACTGAACCAACAAACTTATGGAGCTGCTCACGAGCTCATGGATCTACCGTTTCCTCCTCGGTCAACTTGGCCAACACGTGCATCGCGAGAGGACCAAGCACAGCACGTTTTTGACGATGTGGGCTCTCGTTATGTGATTTGGTCTCGTCTTCTTTTAGTACCGAGCAAGTGAGAGGCAACGTTTCTGCGTTCGAATTCCTGTTCAAATGGAGGCAATCGATAGAGCGAAAAAGAACTGCCAAACCTGCCAACCTCGATGCAATCACACCGTCATACATTTAATCACCGGTGACGACAGCAATAGGAGAGCGAATGATAGAAAAAAACGAAAGAGAATACAGGTAAAATAAATCCAAAGTTTATTCATCATTGTCCAACTAACTATGTACCGGTCCCCAGCCTATTATCGTGCCCTGCCGTCCGTCCGCCGCGACACTTACCAGCTCGTCAATGAACTGCTTCTTGGGCACCGACTTCTCCAGCTCGTCAAAGTCGGCAAACGCCAAGCTCGTACACAAAGCCCAGTGTCATGCGCGCATGCTGCAGCATGTGGTCAAACGACAGGTACTTGATCAGATCGTCCGTCGAGTGGATGTGCTTGTCGCTCAGGTCAAACGACGACTCAATCACAAAACGCCGACGGGTAGCCCGCCTTGCTCGCCGACGCGTGGTCCGAGCACGCGTAGCCGCACTTGGTCTCGACGAACGGAATGTCGCAGTAGGCCACAATCACCTTCTTGATAAAGTCGGTTCAGGCGGGTCGACATAGTCCACAATGACGCCCACGCTCTCCACCTCGCCGCGTCCAGCGTGCCCTGCACGTAGCCCGTCATGCCTGCTGCAGCATCGCGCGCACGTCGTTGCCCGGCTTTCTCGTACGCGCTGAAAATCGCCTGCGAGCCAGCAGCCGCCCTCTTCGGCGCTGTAACCAGTGGAACTCGATCGTGTTGGGCGCCTTGCCCACCTTGACGTCCTCCGAGTGCAGCAGCGCCGTCAGCGCCTCGAGGATCGTGACCGTGCCCGCTCCGTCGTCATCCGAGCCGGGCGCCGCCAGGATCGAGGTAGAAACAGGTTTGATTGAGTCCTGGTGCGCGCCCACCCACAATCGTGTCGGTTCGGTCTGGCCCGGGATGCGCGTGATGATCGAGTTCTGGCCCACGGGTGCTTGAAATGCTCGACCGTAATGCCGTGCTTGAACCCGCCTGCCTCGCCGACAAATCTTCTTGAACCTGCCCCAGCAGCCACTCCGACGACTGCCGGCCGTAGTCCGACTTGTAGTAGCGCGGTGGAACGACGTCAGCTTCTCGAGGTGCGCCTGGATCGACGCCTTGTCGAGCGTGCTCAATCAGGGGCCCCGACCCTCTGCCTGCAGCGTCGCGTTGGCTGGGAACACACGCGGCTTGCCCTTGGCAGTTGTCGCCAGGAAAGCGTTTCTTGGCACCCAGGTCGCGCGTCGCCGTAATGTCCATGAAGCGCTGGCCGTTGCGCCGCAGCTCCCCACTTCTCGTCCTCGGTGACCCAGCGCGTCTCGCCGGGGCCCAGCTCAACGAGGTACTGCTCGGCAGCCGCCACCTCGGGGTGTAGCTGCACGTTCCTCGCCGTTGTGGTTGTCAACGAACCGCGCGCCACGGCTGGCAGCAGCCAGCGCGAGGGCGTTGGCGGCCTTCATTGTGATGTGCGGTGGGTGCGTACGAAAGAGGACCGAAAAGCGGATAGGATGGAATAGATGGCGGATGGTGAATGTGTCGAGATATGTGTGGAGATGATGGTGGTGATAGATGATGGAGGAAAAAAAGGAGAGAGAGATAGAGAAGAGAGATGAAAGGAGGCTAGATTTGTTGGGGGAAGGAAGGTAAGACTAGACAGGAAGGAACCCGATGACAGGATGAGCTCTGAGGGAAGGCACGGCCGGTCTAGGCAGGTCCATCAGATTGCGCCAGTTGATAAGCACAGGAGGCAAGAGCGAGGCGGGAAGGTCCCTTGGCGCTGGAGCTCGTTCCAAAATGGCAGGCATTGGCTGAGGTGCGTTGCAGGTTCAGTTGTGGAGTGCGTGCGCCGGAACAGCTCACAGTCCCACATTTTCTGGCCAAAGGTATGCGCACCACCTAAAAGGCAGCGGACATCCCGCTAAAGAGCCCGCTAAAGAGCACTGAAAGATGCTATCTATGGAGGCGTGGGATCCCATTTCTTATCACAACTTCTCCTGTTCGTGGCAAGCCCTTGTGAATCATGTACAATTCATAGTCTATCCAAAAATGATGTGTGCGGCTATATGGGGATATTCAACAAAAAAAAAAAAAAAGGTCTGTCTATATGCGTAAACTGACGCTGAGCGCTTTCGTCTCTGTTCTTTCGGTCTCTCTTTCGCCCACCCATGGAATCCCACTGCCACAAGGCCAGAGCTCTCTCACATGCTGTTCCTCCATCTGCCGGCTCCGCGTTTTGGTCCAGTTGTCGTGCTCCGGCTTTCCGCCCTGGCTCTCCAGGCCCATTGCCGCGCTCTACCCACTCCTTGCTGCCCATCTGCGTTAGCCGCGACAGCGCACGGCAAAGGCAAACGCCTCTTCTTCGCCGTAAAACAGGTTCGAGTGCTTGAGCTCCGACATCATGTTGTGGCCCTCCATGCCCTCGACCAGGCTCATGGCGTCGTTGACCTCGGTCTCCGTCACCTTTGCTGCTGCTGCTGCTGCTGCTGCCGCTGCCGCCCTCCTTGTGGAGCGTCTCGATAATCTCGTCTTTTGACACAAACAGCTGGTTGAGGCCACGGCCGTTGTCAACACCAGCTTCGCGTGTGCCTCGTACACGGCGTCGATAAAGGTAATCAGCCGCCGGGCCAGATCGCGCTGCCGGTGCGTCATGCCGGGCACGCGGTCACGAATAAACGCGTCGTACGCCCCGCACGAGCTCCAGGTAGTCGGCCGCCGACGTCGGCTTGCCAATCAACTCGTCAAACGTGAACCAGGCGCAGCGGCCGCTGACACGTCTGGCACCGGATCTCGCGGCCCCAGACTTTCTGGACCTCGTACGTGCGGCTCGGCCTGGTTCGGGCTCGCCCAGAAAGCGGAACCACTTCTCGGCGTGCGAGGGCACCGTCGTGGCCTGTCGAAGCGGCGTGTGGTAGACGCCCGAGGCGCGGGCGGCGGATCTTGGCGGTGTAGTCCCCCGGCTGGGGCGAGTCGAAGGTTGATGACATGCAGGCCGGCGCTTTTGAAGGCAGCTCAATGGCGGGGATAAACGACTCGCGCTGGATGCCGTTCTTGTAGAGCTCGTCGGGCTCGCGGTTGGAACGTGGTGACGAGCACGACGCCGTGGGACATGAGCGGCCTCGAGCAGCCGGCGCAGGATCATGGACGTCGGCCCACGTCCGTTGCACTGGAAACTCGTCTAAAGCACAACACGTTGCCCTGAGCTCGGCAATGTCGGCGGCCGATAAAGGGTAAATGGCAGTCGACATCGTTGCCGTAGCGCATCTTCATCTGGTGCAGCCGCTTGTGCCACGTCTTGCATGAAGTTGTGGAAGTGGATTGCGCGTACTTGGAAGCCGCACCGTAGCTTGGGTAGCGTGTCGTAAAAACAGGTCCATGAGCATTGTCTTGCCGCTGCCCACGTCGCCATTACAGGTACAGGCCCTTGGTGGCAGGTTCTCGGGATCTTGCCGATGGCCGCCTGGCCCGGCTTGCTGCCGCCACCAAACAACGAGCTCAACAGTGATTTGGGCTGCGGCTTCAAGCTCTCAATGTCCGCCGTGCACCACGGCCGGCGCGTGGTAGTGTGCACAGCTCATCGTGCATGTGCGTGCAAGCTTTCTATAATGCTGGGAAAACGTTAGTCTCGTGATCTTCCGGCTTCTGATCTATGTCTCGCCTTTTTCTTTTTTCTTTTCTCTTTTCTCTTTTCCACGGCAAGTCGCAAATGTACCTCGTTGGTGCTCGTCGCGGTTTCGTAGCCGGCCAGCCTCGACGCGCCGGTCGCTACTCCTGCAGGGGTCCGATGTCGTCGTGTGATGGCTTGGCTGTATTTTTCTACACTTGCGGTCGCGATGCTGGCTTTGTGCCGTTGCTGGCCGGCTCCCGCACGTGATAGTGCTGTTTTCGGCGGCGCCATCGTTGTCGCGGGTCCGGGAAAAGGGCACGCCGGCCTGGGTCTGGAGGCAGCGGGCGCATACTGTTGCAGGGGCTGAGCGGGAGAAGATCGAGGAGGACGCTGCGTTTTTGTGGGAAGAGGGGCCGTCGCCGGAGCGGCGTCGATCGGCGCACGAGGCCGCGGCGCACGGCGGGTAGACGGAAGAGCAGGAGGACGAGACGCGGCGATCATTGCATCATTCGGCGTGACAAGAGGGAGGGTGACGAGGTAAGGAGGTCGAGGTCGTGGTTAGGTCGCGTCCAGTCGGTGGGAGTAGAGAAAGGGGAGAAGAGGAGAAGAGAAAATATCGGAAAAGTTGGAGCAGGAACGCTCGAGGCGAAAAAAGAGAAAGAGCGACTTAGTCCCCCGCGGCACGTTTTTCTGGGGAACGCGTACAAAGTCTCGGGCAGGAACAGCGAATGCTGGTTTGGTCGGCATATGCTTATCCACTAAAGCTACCATCTGTAGACCCCTCCTTCAGGGCGCTGTAAGGGAAATAACGTCACCGGTGCCACTACTACAGCCGTGGAGGGGCGGGATTAAACGGGTCAAAGGCCCCAAAAGCACAGTGGTACGATGCCTGCAATGCTACAGAGCGTAGCGAACACGCCGAACGCCGAGAAAGGCCGATAGCTGGGAAGGCTCGCGACAAGAGAATAAATATGTGCGGCCATGGGCGATAAATCCCTTTCGTTGCTATCTTCTATTTCTTTATTGCGTTAAAAAGTTCATGCACTTTGCCTGCTTTATTAAGAGGGAATGGATTTCAAATTGGAAGTAAAGGTCGGAAAACTATTTGATCATATATTGGCAATTTTAATCATAAACATGAAATACAATGATAAAAATAAAAATAAAAATAATTTTGAAAGGAGTTAAAAATCAAACTTTCAAAAAAAAAAAAAAAGGGTTATCAAATGTATTGGAATGCAAGATATTACTTCTTATTCAGACGAAAGCTGACAAATTATCATTGCTCATTAAGACTGCTTAGCAGCACTCGTATATTATGTGCCCCCAGAATCCCTTTCTTTTCGCTTTACAACAAACACACAGCTACAACCACCACCATCACTGCCCACAAAGACTGTGCCAGTGATGCCGCGTCACTGCTGATGTCCGGATGTAGGGGATGCACCAGGTCGTGGCCGACGTGATGTTGGCACTGTTGCGGCCGCACACGGTTCCGTTTTGTCGTCGTGTTGATAGCCGTGCCGTTGAATGCCAACGAGCCGCCAAAGAGCAGCCGGCGCGACACGTTTGGTGGACGCATTCCTGGCCATGACGGTCGTAGGTCGCGATCGTGTCGCCAGCCATGGCGGGTCTGTTGCATTGTGCTGTTGGCTGGATTGACCACGCCAAACATGCCTCCTGCAATGCCCGGCCGCAGAGCAGAAAAGACCATGGGATCAGGCGTGTCGACCGGGACTGAAAGGTTGCAAGCTGGTTTGGTTAGCAGAGGTTAGACACAAATGGATATTAAGGGGAAGACGAGAAGGAGAGAAAAATACATGGCTGGCATCTTCGTCGACGGGATGAAGCCGGAAAAGAAAGCCAACTCCGCTGGCTCCCCTGCCGGCCTTGCTGGTTCAACAAGGCGTGGTCCAACAATTTGTTCCCCAAAGCCACGCTGTGGTTTTCGAGGATAAAAGGAAAAACTCGAGAATGTCGCCGACGACTGGCCTCGGAGTTTGGTGTACAGGCCAGGCCAGACTCGCCAACACAATCGTGATGGTGTTGGCTGGCGGAGCAGGCGATTGCGATGCTGATGCTCTGGACGAGGCAGACCGAAATGATGGGGGCTGCCGAGTGGGAAGGTGCTGTGGAAGATATTGTAGAGGAGACGGCCGAGGCAGCGAGGTCTTTGTCGATGCCTTCCTGGTCAGGGTCGCAACCGCTTTCGACGAGGCCAAGGAGGTCGTGTGTAGAGAGGTGGACACGGCGGTGCGCGCTTGTGGTTGTTGTTGTTGCCAGCTTCATGGTGACCCGCGGGTTGCAAGGATGGTGTTGTCATCGATAAAGCCATGCCCATAAAGGACGCAAAGATGGCCAACTGTAGCGTCATGGTGATTGCAGAGGAGGTGGACTGGATTTTCTGAAGATGCACTTTGCACGATGTGATGAGAAGGAAAAGAACAAACAGGGCGGTCCCCATATGTGAGCCGTAGGAGGAACCCGTGGGAAACGATCTTCATTCCTGTCCTGCCAAGCACATGGGGAATGAAGGAAAGGCAGAAGGAAGGAAAGAGAAAGGAAAAGGAAAAAAAAAAAAAGAACCAACCTAAGCGGAGATCCGGGTTTCTGCAGCATCGCCGTTTTTTCTTCCCTCTTCCATTTATTCTGTTCATTTTCGCCAGCCATTTCTACATGTGCCCTCTTTACTGAGCATCGATGCTGCAAGGCCACGCCTGCCTCAACGGGCTATATGCCATTGTCTTTGTGGCACCTGGCCGACCGCCGGCCGGGACACGGTCGCATCGTGGTGTAGCACAGCCCTGCGGGTGTCTCAGTGTGTTATTTACTGTCTTTGCCGTTGCCTCTGGCAATTTCTCGCTTCCCTTGGCCTCAGCAAGCGAAAGTTGCTGCTGGAATGCCGTCTTGCATTCCCTCTGCATGTTCGACACAAGGAAAAAGAAGAATCCGGTCACTACTGCCGATCATATGTGAGACACCTTTTAAAACAACGTCATGCCTCTGTCTCTTTTCTTCTTCTTAATATTGTATTTTTTTTAACAGAGAGTATCGTCTTGTGTAGCCCATCGGTCGACGGCATGCGAGGCTGTCTGCTGGTCGTCGTGCAAGAAGAGGATACAAAGAGGCGCCGGGGCCATTTGCGCCTTCCGTGCCGTTTGTACCTTTGTGCCCCGGCTCTTTCCCTTTTGTAGCTCTTCATTTCTTGGCCCGGCCGAGCTTGAAGATGCCCAACCCAGAGACTTATGTCATGATAATACTGTTAAATGAAGAGTAATAATATGTCTACAAAAACACAAAAAGAAAAAAAAGACAAAAAAGTCAATTCTCGGTTACTTGTTCTGCCACACCTCAGAAATGCATCCTTCCTCATAAGAACTAACACGACTCGCTCCTACCATCGAACAAGTCCTAGCTCCTGTTCTTCGAACAGGTTCCGTGGTGCAGTTGGTTAGCGCATCGTACTAATATTTCTACCCAAGAAACATATGCGAAAGTCGAGGGTTCGAGCCCCTCCGGGACCATTCAAACTTTTTGGCGTCTCTTTCCTCTTTTTCTTCTCTTTTTCTACACACTACGCTGCCCTCCAAAGAACTGTTTCCCCTTTGGCTCTTCTGTATTTTTACTCCCCTCATTTTGTTCATACATCTGGATATATTTTGCTTCTACCGAGAGATGCTCGTGTATGCTCAATAGCGAAACATGTTGGAGAACAACTAACTGTTGGAAGATGCATCTCGCTGACAGACGCAGATACAATAAAATTTCCATACCACGGCCAGAAACACTTGCCGCCAACAAAAGAAAAAGCGGGTATACAGTAATAAAACACAGGTAATAAGACACAGCGAACCCAGCACACTTCAGACCCCTCCCCCAAGACAACAAGAATTGCCTCGTGCCATCCTGTGTCTGTCCACCCCGTCTTGCTCTTCGAGTGCAAGCCCTCCCTACAACGCAATGCAATGCCATCCAATGCCACGCACCAAGGGCGTTGTTTTCGCCCCGTACAAAGCTTGGGCTCCTTCATGCCCGTCAGCGTCTCCCCCAGGTGATGCGCGGTGCGCCCACCGCCCGTGCCGGCACACCTGGTCGAGGTGCTCAAAAAGACGACCTCCGGTCCACGCTGCCGGGCCGGTAATAGCCCAGCACGTCCTTGTCCTCAGCTTCTTGGTTTCCGCCGAGGAGACCGCTGCCGTCAATGTCCTGACTTTGGCCAGGATGCGGGTCCAGCATCGTCCACATGTCGGGTGGTCGGCGGCACTGGACAGCGTCCACTGGCAAAACTGCACCTCGTAGGTGGTGCCCGTGACGGGCCGGCGACGAGTTCCGCCTCCAGGCCCACGATGAGGCGTGTCTCGGCGGACGGAACGCCTCGGGGACCCAGTCGCGGATGTCGCGGACCAGGTACGTGTCGACGTCCCGAGTAGGGACGCCGCCCCTCGAGGGCGGACGAGGTAGCGCAAAAAAACGTCGCACGCAGCACGCGCCGGGAGTGGCTCATACTGCTGCAGGGCATCTCTGGCAAACGCGGCAGTTTCTTCATTTGCACGGGGCGAGGACTCGCGCAGGACTCCGACGTGCGGCTGATTTTTCCTCTCTTTTGCCACCTCGTCCTTCTTTTTCCCTTTCTTCTTTCCCATCCCCTCCCTCATTCAGTGTTCTCTCGTTGTCGTTGTCTTATCGTTGTTCGTTTTTTGTCGTCTGCGTCGTCCGTTTGACACCCTGCTGTCCCTTTCCTCTTCGGGTCCCTCGGCCTCCGCGCCTTCTCACGGCGTCGCGCTGGCGGAACCACAATGTCCCGGGAAATTAGATGGGCACGGGGCGCCGCTCGGCCACCTTCGGTAAATTGGGCCATGCCCTGCCAGCGCGAGACAAGGCCATGCGCTGGCCTTGTCGAGGTCTGTAGGGAAAGGACCGGCAGTGGCACCCCAATTGGTCGGGTAGGTGACGGGACAAGCGCGTTGGGCTTGAAGCGAGGTAGATTTGCCAGATCTTGGCGGGGAATTGTGCGGCAGGGCGGGTCGTTGCGTTCTCGGTCACGGACTTGTCGGCCCGACGTCGACGGGGGGTTTAGCTCGCCTGCCCATTGCGAAATGCCCTCGTTTCTCGCCGTGCCGTCCTTTGGTAGGTACTATTGTGTCGGAAGACGGGCGGTTCCAGGGCAGACGCTGCCGCATGCCGTCGGGGTACGGCGAGCAGCTGGCGCGCTGTTCCAGGGCTGAAGTAAGTGGAAAGACGCATATGGAGATTAGACACGACCAACGATGCCAGGGCAATCAGGAGCCGACGAGAAACGCAAGCCGCCGGCAAAGCGCGGCCGCCATCAAGAACGCGGCTGCGGCACGCGTGGGCCGACGCTAATATTTTGTCTTCTTCCTCCGATTCTGGCGCTGGCCTTAACGGTCGGTCCACCGCGGGCAGCATGGTCTCTGGTGTCGAGATGTTCGGGGCGAAGAACAGGGCGTGCCGGCTGCGTTCAATCTGCTGGGCTTTTCGTGGAGCAAATGTGTTGCCGTTCGATTCCGGTACTTTTCCATCTTTTCGTAAATTAAGGGAGGGGGGGTGTCGGGTGTTGAAGGCCGACCGTTTGGCTGTCGACAGAAACGTTGCGCAGCGTCTTACAACGCAGGCATAACACAGAATGCAGCACCGAGTCTACCCAAACAACGGGGACACAAGGGCACCGACGGCACGGCAGTCGAATGTCTGTTGGTCGTCAATTTGGACGTCAATTGGTTATCGTAGGACGTTGATCCGTATAATCAAGGCTAGGTCGGGCGGCAGACGACGACGACGACGTCGCGCGATGTTTAATTTAGTTATGCTTGTTTCGAAACAAGGTGCACGGTACTTGGCGTGAAGAGCTGAAGAGTCGAAACCGCAAAAGGAAGAATTGAGGTCGCGCGTGAAATTAAATTAAAACGGAAAAGACGGCAGAGAAGAAACCACAAGAGAAAGCTTCCCCAGACACGACAAGTGGACACAGCTCTGTACAAATACAAAATTGCTAAAGAAATATGAACATCCGAGGTAGGCATTTTACATGTTCTGGCCAACCTTTACGCCCTCGCATGTCTCGTAACACGCTGTTTGGGTACGCTGTCAGTGGGCACAAGATACTTGTTTCTTTGGTGGGAAAGACGTAAGACACCGAGTTCCTTATCAGAGGATTGACGGTAAACATGGACTTTGCCTGTAATACCAGGGGTAGGGAAACCATGGAAAGGAGAAAAGAGAAGAAAAAAGGTGGGACCATCTCTCAGTTCTGGGGGCGAGACTGGACCTGGCCCGCCTGTAAAGTAGGATCGATCGACCACACGGACGACAAAGAGACGAAAAAGACGCGCAATGTGCTGTGACGCAATTCAAAAGCCACCACATCAGGGCGTAAAGAGAAAAAGGCTTCAAAGAGGAGCTAAACCTATAAAGGCGAGATCCAACAACGTGTTCTCGTTACAAGTGAGACAAGGCATAATACCAATTGGAAAGGGAGAAATATAAAGGGAGCTGTTGCTGATCTTTTTCTTCTCTTTATTATTTGTCGTTCTCGTCTCAAGACAGAGAAAATAATCGAGAAAATAATCGAGAAAATAATCGAGAAAATAATCGAGAAAATAATCGAGAAAATAATCGAGAAAATAATCGAGAAAATAATCGAGAAAATATGAAGCTTCAGGCCCCTTTGCCACTTATATCTGCTCTTGCCTAACTTGGCTGTGACGTTGATGTTGTGTCCCCAGCAGATTTGCTTCCAGAGCTTCCGTGAAAAATGCCAAGCCCCTTCCCGCCCGCTGGAGCCTGGCCTATTCTAATTCTGGCGGCAGTTGCCAACTTTGGTGCCACTCAAGCTTTCTAGGGGTTGCATGCACGCGACATGCCAAGACAAGGCAAGAAGGAGGCTTGAAAAGATGAAAATAGAAGGACCGCCCCAAAGCATCACGAATTGAGAAGCCACGAGAGGGCGACACCCTCCTTGTTTGAGAAGGAGCAACTACGACTACGACGGGAAAAGCGAAGAAAGAGGGAAAGAGGAAACGACGAGAACGAGAGGCATACGGGAGTGCGGCGCAGACTAGTGCGGGAAATGAACGCGTCATTGCACCTTTGAGTCGCCAAGTCGAGGCAAGGTCGAAAGGGCAAGTGCGATACCTCTCCAATCCAACGCCTGCGACACATGCCCCCAAGCGTCGCAGTCTCGGGCATTTCGACATGTGCAGCATGCTGAGGGAAGGAACGTGCATGCAACGGTAATGCGCACTGCCCGTTTTGCGTCTCGCCGGTGGATGTTGCCTACAGTTCTTGCCCTACTCTCTTTTGTGGCCAGTCCTTCCGTCTAAACGTTCCCTTGTTGTCTCCGCCTTTTCCTCCTACGAGTATCCTCCCCTCCCCCCCAAGGCAACGTCATCGAAAAAGAACAGCCCGAACGCGACCACGACCCCTGTACACGCGATGCAAGCCTCTGTCGACGTCACGCACAGGGGCAGACGAGTCGATGGAATACCGCACGCCGGCGTGCACTAATCCTCATTTTGGCCATTTGGCCAACGTCCACGCATACGAGTACTAACGTGTCTTGCTTGTTTCACCTCCACGACCGTTTCAATTGCAACGACCTTGGCGAGCTTGGGCAGGTTGTTTTGGTCTGGCCCCTGCTGGCCCTCCCTGGCTCTTTGAAAAGTGGGATCTGCGAGATCATAATGAACATTGTTATCATTGGCGGCTCTTTCCGTTCTATGCTCGTTTTGTTTCCCTGCCATGGCCCTTGCTTCCTTTTCCCTTTCCCTTCTGATCATTTCCCTTCGAGGCATATCATTCCCCTTAAGTCGCGTTTGACTCCCTTTGTCTCGCCGTTGGCTCATTTTGAGAACAAAGCGTGCCAACCCCCTGCCTGCTGGACAAGGAGCCATCTGCCTCTACTTTGCGCATGCAGCAGCAACGGCACCAGCCGCACCGGCGGCAACAGAAGCAGCCTTCCCCACGGCACCAGCCACGGTAGCCGCACCGTATCCGAGGGCACCGGCACTCTGCAGCGTGGCAAAAAGGCCGGGAGTAGCCACGCAGCCGACGCTCGACTGCCATGCAGCCGCCATGGAACCTGTTCTGTCAGTGACGAGAACGAAACAAGAGTGCGGAATCCCATTTTAAAGGGAAAGAAAGGTACCTTTGACGATACCGTCGGCCGCAAAGCCGAGAGCGGTGAGGGCAGAGCCGGCAACAACGCCCGGTGCAAGAGCCACGCCAGCGGCGACGCCTGCCGCGACTCCAGCAGCTGCAAGGCAGGGGTTTTGCTGGAGGGCCTCGCTAGTTTTGTTGAAGAAAATGGAAACCATGTCGAGGACGAGGATCTTCTAGTGGAAGGTGCTCTGGTCGTTGATGGAGTGGCTGAGTTTGTGTGGTCAACTGATATGCAGATCTCCTTGACCCTCCAGAGGGGAAGAGTTGTATATATATATACATATCTTTTGCTTGCTGTTGCTTCTCTTGCTCAATTCACTTGTTTTGCTTCAAGGTGCTTTCACTCGAGATGACTGTCGTTGGCGGTTGTTGATGGCTGTCGATAAGGGTTGATCGTTGTTGAGAGGGTCTACGATTGTTTTCAGGCGGACAATGAAGCAGGAAAAGTGAAGAGCTGCGGGGTTGTTTTGCTTGTTGCTTTCGTGTATTGGTCTGTTTTGCTTCCATGTCTTTCCTTGTCTTTTTATTGGCTGCAACGACAAAAGTGCATTTCTGATTGTTTCTGCTTCGTCTTTGTGACTGTGGAGTACGGAATACAGTCGCAGCGAGAGAATTCCCAGCGAATGACAGGCCTCCCTCGTTCCAGCCTCACAGCTTCAGATCCGACACGCGCCAGACCAGCCGTTCGCCGCTCACGGCCTTTCCTCTCAACAGATCCATGGCTGCCTGTGCACGCTCGAGCAGCGTCGCGCCCTCGACAATGCGCTGCTTGTTGGGCTTCACGATGCCGGCGGCCAGCAGCTCGGGCACAATGGTCGGCTGCAGATGCTCACGGAAAAAGACGTCGTCTTTATAAAAGTGCGTCCGCACGCCGCGCGCCTCGACACCCGCGGCCCAGTTGACCGCCGCCTGCACGTCCATGCCAGTACACAGGAGCCTCGTTGTCGGTTGCGTCACGGACAATGACGGGCAGGAGAGCGGCGACACGGGTTCCCTTTTGGGCCACGCCTGCGATGACAGAGAGGCTGCCCTTTTGCGAGGCAATGCAGTCAAGGACAAAGGGGACAGCCGGGCCATGTTGGCCTTGCGGTCGTTGTGGTCTACCGTCTTCTTCCACGACTTTCAAAATCTTGCTGGCGACATCGCCGTCGCGGTAGTCAAAGGTGTGCCGGGCCCCGATGCTGCGCAGGTACGCATGGTGCCGTGGCGAGGCTGTGGCCAGGAGGTTGGTGTAGCCCAGGCACGCAGGATCTGCAGCGCGTACTGGCCGCACGACGAGGCCCCGCCCCAGATCAGAATAGGCGTGTCGGCATGCGGGTTCTTTGGAAGGACTCTTGAGAGACCGGCCGAGGCCAGTCGAGGGGCAGGCCCAGGTCCTTGGTGACGGCGTGGAACACAGTGACTGTGTTGTTGGGAAGGGTGACGGCTTCCTGCAGCGAGAAGCCAGGGGGCAGCTTGCGAGGGCCGTTTCCGCGACGGTGGCAAAGTCTTGGTACGCTGCGTTGCGTGTTGTCCTTGAAGGCAAAGCCAAACACCTTGTCGCCCACTCGAAGGCTCTGGACATCGGGGCCCGTCTCGACGACTGTGCCGGCAAGGCCATCGCCCAGAACCTGGGGGTGTGTGACGAGCAGGCCGCCGTCGTTTTGGTGCAGGTCGAGGGTGTCGAGGCGGTCCATTTCGACGTGGACGCGGACTTTGGCGGCCGGCCGGAGCGACAGTCGGGACGTCGATGAGAGCGAGCTTGCCGCGGACGGCCACCGTAGCCACAGCCTTGTGAGTAGCCATAGTGGAGAGGTGGGATTTTTTTCTTTCTTTCCTTTCTCTTTCTTTCTTTTCTCTTTCTTTCTTTTCTCTTTCTTTTTTCTTTCTTTTTTCTTTTCTTTCTTCTTTTCTTTCTTCTTTTCTTTTTTCTTTATCTTCCTTTTTTTGCTTGTCCTACTTCTTTTTTGCAGCGCAGCCTCGTCGTTTTATACTGACACTTGGACACTCGACAGCTCGAGCATGTTCTATTGCATTTGCCCCTTTCCTTATATCAAACATGTTGAGTCTGTGTTGAAGCCCGCCAACAGTCGGGAAAGCCGACGACACTCACACGGGCTGGAGACACTAATTAGGTCAGCAAGGCCTGCCTATTACTACAGCGCTGGTGTCCCTCTGAATCAGCACTCGGCTTATCCGACAGATCTCGGCTCCCTGACAAAGCACGCTTCCGAGAAAGAGCCCCACTTCCACCAGACAAAAGGTTGGACTTACACGACAACGACACACGCCCGACGACAACCTTCGGCACAGCAGAATGAGGCCGACGACATCCACTGACTTTTGGGACAGAGCCCAACGACAGGAGACCGACAATAGAAAGAGAAAGGCGGCAGAATCAACAGATTTCACACACGATCGGCAGAGCCCTCCCAATGGAACACAGCCGGCCGCGCGAGGCCGGCGGGACGAACGCCCCAAGCCTGCGATGCATGGTGAGTCGACGCTGTGGACGCTGGTTCTGTTTGCGCTGTGAAACGCATCTTGCTGACTGTCTTGCAGCCGCAAGAGCAAGACCAAGTGCAGCGGCACGCGCGCCCAAGTGCCGGCGGTGTCTGAAGCGCAAGACGACCTGCACCTGGCCCGGCAACTATCACGTCCCTGGAACGCCAGAATCGCTGGACGAGCCGGCAGCCGCTGTGCGACGGCCGTTGCCACAGCCTGCCTTGAGCCCCCAAGAAAGGAGTGCGGGAGCTGCTGCCGTTGCGTCCCCGGGCGGCCTACCGCAGAAGCTGCTGGAGATCTTCTTGGAGAGGCATCACGATGTTGAGTTCTGCGCGTTCCTCCACCCGGCCGACGACGACAATGGCCCGGCTGGAAGCACAGTCGCCGTTCCTCGCCGCTGCTATTTGCGAGCCTGGCCGCGCTCTACCTCGATGCCGACGACGTGGCGCGGCAATGCACTGCCCTCGGGCTGCCAATCGGCCCGGTCGAGGTGTCCACCTACTACGGCCAGCAGGCCACCGCCCTCGGCCGCAACCTCTCCGACCAGCCATCCAGTACGTGTGGAGAGAATATAGCGATGGGATCACAGGAGAAACACAGGACACTGACCGCAATCCCAGTCTTCACGATCCAGGCGTTCCTCGTGCTGGCCGTGCGCAGAGCTCATTGCCTGGAAAGACTTCAAGGCCTGGATGCACGCTGGCACGGCCATCCGCATGGCCCATGCCCTGCAGCTGGGCGTCGAGCTGAATGCTGCCCAGTCGTCGTCGTCGTTGTTGTCGTTGGCCTCGACCCCCCCTCTTCCTCCAACGGCCTGGGCCCCCGCCAGCGCGAGACGCGGCGCCGCACGTTCTGGGCCTGTTTCGTCGTCGACCGCCTCATCTCGTATGCCTGCCACCACTGTTTCTACATCTCGTTGCCAGCCCTGTCGGCCGGGGCAGCGTCGTCTACGGCAGCCGGGGCGGCGGCCGAGGATGTGCGGCTGCCGTGTCCCGACATTGCCTTTGCCTACGACGAACTCGAGCCGGGTCCGTGGCTCAACGAGTTTGTCTTGTCCTCCTCCTCCTCCTCTACTGCTAAAGATCCCCGTGGCAGCCACCACCCGCTGTCCCGCATCAGCGTGGCGCCGTTCTACATGGTCATGGTCCAGCTCTGGGGCGACATGGCCTTGCTGCACGCCACCGGTGGCCGTCGACGGCTGCTTCACGCGCCCTCGGACCCGGCCGGCGCCTTCGCCAAGGCCAACCGCGCCATCACCGACTTTTGCTGCCCGCGTCATCCCGCCGGCGCTGCTCTGGTCCGCCGCCAACTACCGGCTGCACGCAGTCACGGGCCAGGCGCAGGCGTTTGTGCAGTTTAACTTTTTGTTGCATCATTCGCGCTGCGTCATGCACCACGAGTACCTGCCGCAGCTGGACATGCAGTACTACTCGCCGTCGATGGACGGCAGCATGGACACCAGCGTCGACCAGCTGCTTGCGTCGGATGCCGCCGGCCTGCCACCCAACTATTCCGACAAGAGCCTCATCGACCCGTGCATCGCCGCCGTCAACGCCATCACCGAGATGGCCACGGCGCTGTACGATGGCCCTTTCGACGGCAACAACGAGCAGGACGTCCAAAAGAGCCGTGCCATTCTGCAGTCGACGGTGGCTGCCCCCGCGCTCATGACGGCAGCCGCGGTGCACCTCTGGGTCATTTACACGCAGACGTGCGACGCCTGCCCCAAGCCCGTGGCCCGCGGCAAGTTCCTGCTGCTGCTGCGCATCATCCAATCGTGGGAGCCGCGCTGGCCCGTGGCGGCTGCCTGGGCGAGACGCTGGGCCTGCTGTACAAGCTGTACGAGTACTCGTACGGGACAGAGCCCGTGCCCGAGTTTTCGTCTTGGGAGGCCGAGGCGCAGACGCCCGCGGCGCAGACAGGACGAGACGCCAACTGGGCCAACTGGAAGGCGGGCGAGAGCAGCGCGAGCCGTGACCACCCGGGGCTGTCGTACGGGGATGTGCTGCCGGACCCGGCCACGGTGGGCCAGTGCCTGCACGACAAGGTGCGCGGCATTCTGGTGCACCCGCTGCACGCACCCGAAGTCAAGCGCAAGAACCTGCGCGTGTTTTCACAGAACCTGTGGCAGCAGCACTTGTGGCTTCTGCCGGGGCTGATGGGCGGGACCAACACGGGCCTCGCCGACAGCAGCCTTTTCGTGTAGTGAGCCGCAAGCAAGCGAAGTGTGTTTGAGAAAGAAGAAAGAACAAACGAAGGATCGAAAGACAAGGATTACTATCTAATACACCAACTATGATACCAACTAGATACCAACTAGATACCAACTATGATACACTGATACACTGATACAACACACATGTATGCCTTTTGTCTATCCCGTTTGATTATGCGCCTCTGAAACATCACGCTGCTGCCTTCTTGGCCCTGCTCTTGACTGACTTGACTAGCTTCGCCAGCTCGTCGTCGGTGCCGCTCGTCTTGGCCTTCTTGGCCCTCTTGGCCGCCTTGTCCGTCTCTGCGGCAGCACCATCGTCGCCGCCGTTGCCCGCCGTCTTGCGCTTCCGCCGCGCCTCGTTTTGCAGCTGCTGCAGGCCCATTGTGTCCTTAAAGTGCGGGTTCGACGGGTCAATGGCAAACTCGGCGTTCGACAGCACGGACTGCAGACGCGGGTCCGACATGTCGATGCCGTGGGCGTACGCTGTCGGTGCAGCATTGTCAGCACTGCCCTCACCGTCGCCATGGCCCTGCCGGTTGTGGTTGCGCCGGTTCTTGCGGCGCTCCTCCTTCTGCCGCTGCTTGTCGGCCTTGATCACCTCGCGCAGGTCAAAGTGGCCAGCCGCCGCAGCCGCCTTCTCGTCCTCGCCCATGAGCGCCTCCAGCTGCGCCCGCGACTTTTCCTTCTCGCGCTCCTCGGCCTCGCGCGCCGCCCGCTTCTTGAGCCGCTCCTCCTTGCGCATCGACGACTTGGATGGGCCCGCCGCCGCCGCTGCAGCACCTGCAGGGTCTTCCGACGTAAAGAACGGGTCGTCAAAGCCCAGGTCAACGGCGTCGCCCACGTTGGCGTCGCCGCCACCGCCACCAGCCAAAATCTCCTTGGCCAGCCGCACGTCCTCGTCACCGTCGTCCTCCTCGGCGGCGGCATTCACGTCGTGGCCCTCGCGTTTGGCAATCGCCTTTTGCTTGCGCTTCTCCTTGCGCTTGTACTTTTCGAGCGTCGTCTCCTCCGTGCCGTCGGCGGCCGCCTTCTTCTTGGTGGCTGCCGCACCGTCAGACAGCGCGGGCGTAAACGTAATCTGCATGCCGCCCACGGCGCCGTGCTTGCCGCTGCTGCTGCTTCCGCTCTTCTTGGCCGGCTCTTCAGCTAAGCCCAGGGCTGCCCGCATCTTCTGCCGCGCCTGCTCCTTTTTGCTGAGCTTGACGGGCTTCTCCCCTGTTTTGTTGTCCTCTGCGCCAACAGCCTCCTCCTTGGCATCCTGGACACCGCCAAACTCTTGTCCGTCGTCCGCAAAGTCGTCATCGTCGTTGTCGTCGTCGCCGTCGCTGTCGCTCGCCAGGTACGCCCGCAGGTCGTTCTCGATGAGCTCGGCCGGTGTGCCCGAAAACGCCTTCTTCATGAGGTCCTTGCGCGAGTTATCTTCGGGGTGCATGTCCCACGTCAGCTTGACCTTAGAGTGCTGCAGCGCATTCGTCACGAACTCGACCGGCTTGTAGTTGGACGGCACCTCGGTGCACTCGTCGCGCGGCTCGTCGTCGTCAAACGCCACGTCGTCCGGCACGAACCGCAGGTCAACAAAGTTGGACGACGACTGGTACTCGCTGCCGTCCGTCGCGCGGTAGATCGCCTCGGCCGTCGCCGCGTCCGAGCACACCATGACCGCGTAGTAGTACCGCAGCCGGTCAAGCTGGTACGACCGCAGCGCGTTGCTGTCAAAGTCCTGGTCGTCCTCCTCGCGGAGCAGGTCCCGTTTCACCTTTTCGTCGTCCTCGCTCTCGTCGTCGTCGCCAGACCCTTGATCGCTCTCCTCGCTGTAGTCGCTGTCCACCTCACTATCGTCGTCGTCGCCGCCCTTCTTGGCATGCTTGAAAATCTCCCGCGGCGGTCCCTCCAGCTCCTCCCGCTGCATCCGCTCCTTGCCAAACTGCGACGGGTACACCGAGATCTTTTCAATGCGGCCGCGGCCGTCCGTGGGCACAAAGCTCGAGAACATGGCCATGAGGTCGCGCGACTTGACGTGGTCCCAGTCCAGGTTGACAATCGCAATCCGTCGCGTCACCTCGCCCGTCGGCACCTCGGCCTGCTCCTCGCGGAACTGCTGTGTGTCGACCGCGTCTTCGTCGTCCTCCTCCTCTCCCTCCACACCGAGGTCTCCCTCGTCATCCTCGTCGTCGTCGCTGTCGCCGTCGCTGTTCTCTTCCGATTCAGAAGCAGAAAACCCGCCGCCTCGTGCGGCGTCGTACGGTGTCGACTTGCTCTTGCCCTTGCTCTTGCTCTTGGGCTTGCGTCGTCGTCGCTATCACTACCGTCCTCTTCGTCCTCCTCGCTGCGTTCGCTGTCGTCCTCCTCGTACAGACGCTGCAAGACCTTCTTCTTCTTGTCCGTCTTGATCTTGCGGCCGTACCGGTCAATCTGTGTCGTCGCCGTGAACCCTTGTCCTTCAGCACATGCCCGAACCGCTTGTCGAGCTTGGTTTTGGTGTCGCGCCGCGACGGCAGCCGGTACCGCGGGTCGCTCTCGAACTTGGCGAACCGCTCGTCGCTGATCCGGCCGGCCTCGCCGCCGCGCTCCTTTTGCTTCTTGGGGGGCATCTTTGATGGGGAGCGCCGTGTTCAATTGTATTCGGTCGTGTGCAGTCTGAGAAAGGCCTGATACTGTAAAGAAAGAAAGTGACCCTAGGCCCTGACGGTCGTGGCGGGTGAGAGCTGAGATGTGTTTTGACTGCTGTACAAAACGTATGGTGTGGTGGGTGCACCTGGAGGACGCTCTATGAGGTTGCACTTTTGCTACAAAACCTTTTTTTCTTTGGACTGGCAGAATCGCCTTATCGATCAAAGGCGGTGAGTGCACTGGGCTTGGCGTGTACTGCCACTGCCGCCCGCAATTCCCCAGTGTTACACTAAAACGCACTGCTAAGAACCACTGGTGACACAACAAACGCCCAGTCTCGCCATCAACTTGTCTGAAAATAAAAAGAAAAGGCTGAAGCGAACTGGATTAAATCAGGATAAAATAACAGATCACTCTACTCATCTTGGCCAGCTGCTGTTTTTGCGTTGAGAAAAGGACGGCTTTTGACAGCTCTATAAAAAGGAGGTCCACTGTATAAGCCACTATATTGCTCCGTAATATGCTGTTCTGTTAGTGGCCCAGGGCATTAGGAGGCCCTCTGCTTGACGTCATGCCAAATCCGGACAGAGCTATCCATTGAAGCCGGACGGCAGGTGCGAGCTGAGTGTGTACTCTACCTTCCCCTCAAACAAAGAGGCAGCACAGAGTATGGACTAGGCTATCTTTCATAGAGACGGTTCCCTCCTTCCAGATAAATTCAGATCGAGGTGATCCTGGCGAGCCTGTTTCCGCAGCCAGTGACGTATACGGCGGCTACGATAACCAGTCGTAGCTTCCCTCGCTTTGCGGACTGCCCTCTCTCTGATGCAATGTCTAGCGCACCCAACCCACTTGTCCATCCCCCGTGGCTTCCTTAAAAGGAGGAGCTGCCCCTTTTCTTGGCATCGCGCCTTCCTCCATTCATCTTGCTCTTGGCATTCTCACCATTTCCACACACTCAAACTCAGCCCTACGAAGTAATACTCCGCATTGCAAGTATTTCTTGCATAAACCCTGCATCCGCCAACGCCCCTCCCACCGTCGCCCGTTGCACTTGGCAGCACCACCCACACGCCTGCTCGCACAGCATGGAGTCCAAGGACCATGGCATCCTGAAGGACAGGTTCCTTGGCGACGATATTGTCAAGCTCTGCACTGCCAAGGAGAGTGTCTCGTCGCTGTTGGCTGCAGATCCCACATTGGCCGCTGGCGACGCCTGGAAGACGCTCTACGATAAGTACAAGCCCACCAACCACAGCCACAACAAGACGGGCGCCACCAAGGTCGACGACCTGGCACGCGCGGCCCAGTGCGGCAAATGGGGCCCAACCAAGCCCAGTGATGTCTTTCTGGAGGTTGGTTTCTCTTGTTTTTCTCCCTGTTTTGGTTTCCTGGGCTGCTATCATAGATTTTTTTAACCTGACGCAAACCAGATCTACCGTGATGTCTTGGCCGTCGTCGAGGAGAGCCCCGAGCGGGCCATGGTCAGCCCGTCGCTGCTCGGCAGCTGCGGCGTCGCTCCGCTGACCGTCATCTCCACGATCCCCGATATTGCCCGCCACATGGCCAACGTCATTGCGCGCGCCGAAAAAGGAGGTCTTTTCTGGCCACCAACTACTGGCAGGACAGCGTCGCCTCGCGCTACCTGACCAACGCCATGCGCGAGCTCAACCGCCGCGCCGGCGAGCGCGGCGAGCGCGTCGTCGTCAAGGTCATCTACGACCGTGGCAGCCCGAAGCAGCTGCTCGACCCACACTACATTGTCGGCGTCGACGAGTACACGGGCAAGAACGTGTGCATCCCCTCGCCCGATGAGATGCCCAACATCGACATGCAGGTGCAAAACTACCACCAGGCCATGGTCGGCACGTTCCACGCCAAGTACATGGTCGTCGACCGCAAGATTGCCATTCTGCAGAGCAACAACATCCAGGACAATGACAATCTCGAGATGATGGTGCACTACGAGGGCCCCATTGTCGACTCCTTTTACGACATGGCCCTCTTGTCCTGGCACAAGAAGATGGAGCCGCCCCTGCCCAGCTACAACTCGCCTGCCGCTGCGGGCGTCTCAGCGCGGACGGCGCGGCAAACAACGGAAGCACTGCGCCGCCAAACAGCTGCCTCTCCAAACGTAGAAGCGGCAGCACCCACTGCTGCACAGGCGCAACAGCCCTCGTCGACGACAAGGGTGTCCGCCAGCCAGGAGCCATCCACACGGCCGACGTTGGCACGCAGGAGAGCGCAGATGTGCATCGCGCCGACATTGTCACTGGGCCGACGACGACGGCGAGCACCCTGCACCCGCACAAGTCCAAGCTGGGCGTCCAACACGACACGGATGGTCTTGGCGGAAACACGGAGGAGGCCGCCGACATCAAGGAGGGCAACACGGGCACCGAGGAAGGCACCAAGGACGTCATCAAGGCGGGTCCCAACCAGCCCAACGGCCCTGACTCGGCCACAGCAAGCTTCCTCCGCGCCGGGTACACAGCCTCTCTCGGCCGCATCCATTCACCAGCCGACGTCTCCCGAGGCGCTGCTTCCACAGAGCACAAACGAGCACCCGCAGTATGACAGCGACATTGCAGGCGAAGTCACGCGTGTGCAGACGGCTGTCTCAGCAAAGCCCGGCGAGACGCAATTGGAAGCCATCAGCCGTCTCCTGAATCACACTGGTCAACGACCTCAAGGCCGATTGCCCCCGAACTGGCCGAGGGCGACGAGATGACACCCTATATCCCGCATGCGGTCCACGAGCCCTTCCCGATTGCCATGGTGAACCGGCCGCCGTTTGGTCCGCCAACGCATTCGTCCGTTGTGCAGCCGCAGAACGCGGCGTGGCTGTCGGCTCTGCGGCACGCCAAGAAGAACGTCTTTTATTCAGACACCGACCCTCAATGCCGAGCCTCTTGTGCCTGCCATCTACGAGGCCTGCGAGAGAGGTCTCGACGTGATTTGCTACGTCTGCCTCGGCTACAACGATATGGTGAGCCCCACCACCCCAGTGGCCGTGTACTATGATAGATGCGAATACTAACAAAACATCAGGGCGAGCTCCTACCCCGCCAGGGTGGCACCAACGAGATGATTGCCCATCAACTGTACGAGGCCCTCTCCGAACAAGCCGCAAGCATCTGCACTACTACTGGTACATTGCCAAGGACCAGACGCGGCCCATTCCGCCAGAGCAAGAAGAAGCGCGACTGCCACATCAAGCTCATGATTGTCGACGAGCACATTGGCATCATGGGCAACGGCAACCAGGACACCCAGAGCTGGTACCACAGCCAGGAGATCAATGTCATGCTGGACAGCCCGGACGTATGCCGTGCCTGGATCGACGGCCTGCGCCGCAACGAGAACACGCACCTGTACGGCGGCCTTGTCAAGGAAGAGGGCATCTGGCGCGACCACGAGGGCAAGGAGGCCGACGGTGCATTGGGCATCGACCCGGGCCGCTTCAGCTGGGCCAAAGGTTTTGTGGGCGCCATCAAGCGTGTTCAGGGCAAGGGTGGTTTCTAGAAAGAGCCGTCCTGTCAGAAAGCACGAGAGGGTATGGATGTGGCCAGCCATACAATTACAGAGGGCCTGAAACCAAGAAGTCGTGTCGTGTTTGATTTTGATTCTTGGTTTTTTTAGAGAAAAGAGAGACCATCACACGATTGGATTTATATATAGCATTTATTTGACTTGTTCTCTCTTTTAATTTATTTCTGGAAATCATTCGCTCGTACATTCACACGCCGTTCATCGCTCTTCTCCGAGTTCCCTGAACACCCTTCGCCCGTGTCCTTGCGCCTTCCTCGGTAATCATCAAAGAAATATATCCTTCCCGTCCATGTGTATGCTTTTCTTAGTGTCTCGGTTTCTTGTATATTTTGAGGGGTTTGTTTTGTTTTGCTTAGTAGCTGCGGCCGAACATGACCCAGGTCTGAGCCGCGCGCTCGCACTCGGGGCTCAGGCACTTGGTGCCCCTCGGCAATCTTCTCGGCCGGCTGCTCGAAAGGAATGCACAGCGACTTCATGCCCATCGAGGCGCCTTCTGGCCATCGGGGCCCTCGACCTGCTCCTCGCTCTTGGTCAAGTCCTTGATGCGGTCCTCGCACTTCATGTTCCAGGCAGTGCGGGATCAGCACCACGTTCTTGTCGTCAAGCGCAGGCACCACCTTGCTCCAGTCCTGGATGACCAGGCGGTGTTCACGGAACGCCTTATCCGCCTTGTCGTACATGCTTCTGCACGGTCTCGAGCAGCGCAGGGATGGCCGTGGCCAGCTCTCGCAGCGGCACGGTGCCCTTCTCGCCGGTGTCGCGGCGCGCGTAGCTGACAACGTCCTTGGCCGCGTCCTTGGGACCAAACTCGAGACGCAGCGGCACGCCCTTGAGCTCCCAGTCGTTGAACTTCCACGCAGGCGTGTAGCCCTCGCGCACGTCAATGTCCGCGCGCACGCCGGCCTTCTTGAATCTCGGCCAGCAGCTCGTCGCACTTGGCAATGTGGGCCGTCTTCTCCTCGGCGGTCATCTTGGCAGTCAGGCCGACGGGGATCAGAATGGCCTGCACCTTGGAGATGCGCGGGGGCAGCACGAGGCCCTTGTCGTCGCCGTGGATCATGACCATGACACCAATGACGCGCGTGGACAGGCCCCACGAGTTCTGCCACACGTGCATGTGCTGGCCCTTTTGGTTGGGGTCCTCGACGGTAATGTCAAACATTCTTGCTAAAGTTCTGGCCCAGGCAGTGCGACGTGGCGCCCTGGATGCCGCGACCGTTGGTCGGGATGTAGCCCTCGACCGTCGTCGTGTAGTAGCCGCCGGCAAACTTCTCATTCTCCGTCTTGCGGCCGCGCACGACGGGCACGCCAGCAGCTGCTCGTAGACGCCCGCGTACAGCTCGAGGATCTCGAGCACCTCCTTGCCGGCCATCTCCTCGGAGACGTGCGCCGTGTGGCCCTCCTGCCACAGGAACTCGCGCGCGCGCAGGAACGGCGTTGGTCTGCTTGGCCTCCCAGCGCACGACCGAGTTCCACTGGTTTGAGGCGGAAGGCGCAGATCACGGTGGCTGCGAATCCACTTGCATAGTAGGGGTACAATGACGGCCTCGGAGGTAGGCCGCACGGCCACGGGGACCTCGAGGTCCTTGTCGCCGGCCTTGGTGACCCAGGCTAGCTCGGGCGCGAAGCCCTCGACGTGGTCCTTCTCCTTCTCGAGCGACTTGGACGACAGGAACATGGGAAGCTCGTCTCTTCGACGCCCATGTGCTCGATGCGCTCCTGGAACCACTTGCGGATGACGTTCCAGACGTACATGGCGGGCCGGCGCAGGATGTAGAAGCCGGTCAATCTCGTTGTAGTACTCGATCATCTCGGCCTGAGCACTACCTCCTGGTACCACTGCGCAAAGTGGTCCGCCTTGCTGACCGTGCGATGCCGATGATGTCGTCGGCCTTCTTGCCACCCACCACGGCCACCGGTGGTCTGCACCTTGGCTGCCTTCTCGGCCTTGGCCTGGGCCATCTTGGCGGCCTTTTCGGCCTTCTTCTGCGCGCTCTTGGACGGCTCGCGGCGGCGGCGGGCGGGAGGGGCTGCGTCGGCCATGGCTGCTGGAAGTGGCAGGATTGTTGTTTTTGTATGTGTTTTTTCTCGGTATTTATTTTCTGCCCGTGATCTCGCAATACCACGGCAGGTCAAAGCAAACAGACAGTTCGGTCAAGTCGACAAATGCACAATTCTTTGTTTCTTCTTTGCAAGGCTCGCAATGCTCAGTTTCCGTTTGAGTCACTCGGTCGCGGGAGGGACAGCCTCGTGTGGTTTTCGTGTTCTGTTTTTAATGGCTTTATTTTTTTTTTCGGACTTTGCGATCCTCAGGTAGATTGACGGGGTAGTCCTTCCAGTTCAGTTAATACTCTTTCCTCCGTCGCTAATTGCTAACTGCACCGGCTGGCAACTGCCACTGCCAAATTTCTTCTCCTGCTGCCCCGCACTTGCCAACAGTACGGCAGGTGCGAGGGCCCCTGACTTTCTGCTCAGGCACTGATACGGTAGAGGGGCTAGACGGCCTGTGCGGCCTTAATCTCTCGAGCGGGTCGAGGGGGTGAAGCGGTGTGGCTGCTTTTCTGCCAGTGTGCTACAAGGATCAACTGATTTTCCGTCTAAGAAAACAGAAGGCCGGTCGCTGTTTCCCCCTTCTTCTATCCCCCTCCACTCCCCTCTTTTTCGCCCCTATTGTAAGCAAGCGTAGCCAACTAAAGCAGGAGCAGACGCGGGAGCAGAGAAAGAGCTACTGGGCAAAGAAGAAAGCTCTCCTATTTTTCAGTACGAAATATTTCTGCCTTGGAAAAAAGGAGCTTCTCGTCTTGCAGCACCAACAACCACAACCACACCACACGACAACGACGGCCAGGCGCCAGCATTTCTTCCCACGCCATCCCGCCCCCCTTAAGACGGAAAGGGATCTTTGCTCGCCTGTTTTCCATCCTTCTTTTGCTCGTGCACAAGTTCGACCGTTTGCCTTTGTTCCATTTCACACCGCCATCGCCATGACTTCAATGTTTTGAGCAGTCCCGGCAGGGGACGCTCTTTTTTGGGAGGCCAGAAGATCTCCGGCACGGACATCCGTGATCAGAACGGTATGCAGAGGGGTGGTGAAGGACAACAGGGTGTTGGAGAAGTGCAGGCGGCGGTGGAGCGTTGTGATGCGGTCTGCTGTTTTGTGGTCTGCCTTTAATCTGTATAATCTTTTCTACAGGTTGCTAACGTGTTTCTTTCTCTCCCCATTTAGTGATGGCAACGCAGGCCATTGCCAACGTGGTCAAGAGCTCGTTCGGCCCCAGCGGCCTGGACAAGATGATGGTGGATGACATTGGCGACGTGACGGTGACAAACGACGGCGCGACGATCCTGAACGCTGCTCGACGTCGAGCACCCGGCCGGCAAGATTCTGGTGGACCTCGCGCAGCAGCAGGACAAGGAGGTGGGCGACGGCACAACGTCGGTAGTGCTGATTGCGGCGGAGCTGTTACGGCGCGCCAAACGAGCTGATGAAGAACCGCATACACCGACGACGATCATCACGGGCTACCGCCTGGCGCTGCGTGAGGCGGTCAAGTACATGAACGAGAACGTCAGCATCAAGGTCGAGCAGCTCGGCCGCGAGTCGCTGCCTCAACATTGCCAAGACGTCCATGTCGAGCAAGATCATTGGTGCGGACTCGGACTTTTTCGCCAACATGGTCGTGGACGCGCTACAGGCCGTCAAGTCGACCAACAACCGCAGCGAGACCAAGTACCCAGTCAAGGCGGTCAACATCCTCAAGGCGCACGGCAAGAGCGCCACCGAGTCGGTGCTCGTTCAAGGGCTACGCGCTCAACTGCACGGTGGCCTCGCAGGCGATGAAGACGCGGATACCGGACGCCAAGATTGCCGTGCTGGACATGAACCTGCAAAAGGAGCGCATGAAGCTGGGCGTGCAGATCCACTGTCGACGACCCGCAGCAGCTCGAGCAGATCCGCGCGCGCGAGGCCGGCAATGGTCATTGAGCGTGTCGAGATGAATCCTCAAGGCCGGGCGCCAACGTCATCCTGACCACCAAGGGCATTGACGGACCTTGTGCTCAAGCTGTTTGTCGAGCGCGGCGCTATGGCCGTGCGCCGGTGGCAAGAAGGAGGACCTGCGGCGCATTGCGCGCGCCACGGGCGCCACGCTGCTCAGCACGCTGTCGGATCTCAACGGCGACGAGCGCTTTGAGGCGTCGTACCTGGGCCACGCCGAGGAGGTGTCACAGGTGCGCATCTCGGACGACGAGTGCATCCTGGTCAAGGGCACCAAGGTGCACTCCTCGGCCTCCATCATCCTGCGCGGCCCAACGAGTTCTCGCTCGACGAGATGGAGCGGTCCGTGCACGACTCGCTGTCGGCCGTCAAGCGCACGCTCGAGAGCGGCAGCATCGTGCCCGGCGGCGGCGCCGTCGAGACGGCCCTGCACATCTACCTCGAGGAGTACGCGGGCACTGTCGGCTCGCGCGAGCAGCTGGCCATTGGCGAGTTTGCCCAGTCGCTGCTCGTGATCCCCAAGACGCTGGCCGTCAACGCTGCCAAGGACGCGTCTGAGCTGGTCGCGCAGCTGCGGTCACGGCACGCGCCTGTCGCAGCGGGTGCTGGACAAGCCGATTGCCGGCGGCCACGGCGCGGCTGCCCCGGCAGCTGCCCCGGCGGTTGCGGCGGCGGCTGGTGGCGACGACAAGGCCACGGCACAGAGCAAGTCGGCGGCGGCGGCGGCCAAGCAGCAGCAGCTGGACGACGAGAAGGCGATTGCACGCAAGAAGGGCTACAAGAACTACGGCCTGGACCTGATGCGGGGCCGGGTGGTGGACGAGATCAAGGCGGGTGTGCTGGAGCCGAGCATCAGCAAGGTGCGGCAGCTCAAGAGTGCAGTGGAGGCGTGCATCAGCATCATGCGCATCGACACGCTGATCAAGCTGGACCCTGAGCAGCGGCAAGAGGACGACGGCCACGGCCACTAAAGCTGGGGTGGATAGAAGAAAAAAAGGAACAACGGGATATTGTTACGGGCCGGAGACCAATGGGGGAGGCTCTTTGGAGATTTCACGTTTCGGCAATGTACTTTGTGATAGAAAAAAGAAAGCAAAAAGAGATCTAGGCGCCGTTAATACAATTGCATTTTGACGTTTTTTTTTTCGTTTTTTTTCTTCGTCCTCTCTATCAGAAGCAAATCGTCTCGTGCCATCAGCCATCACTAGATCGCACGAGATTCGCCAATGGAGGGTCAAGCGAGTCGGTGAACGAGCACCTGAAGCCACTCTTGGCTACCTTTGACGTTTATGTCGAGTTGATGGCCAACACAAAAAGGGAGAAAGTGGTCATTTGAGCAGCCCCTCACGGATGATAGTGCACTGGCTGGACTCGCACTTGCCCGTACAGTGCGCCCAAGGGCCGCCTATCGTCGGCTTAAACGCTAAAAAACGACCCGCGCGCCGCTTCCGTCCGCTTGAGTACAAAGACACACGGTGTATTACACGGAGTACGGGGGCAAAAGATGCCTGCATATCTGCACACCTGGTTTCGGTGACGTAAAAGTAGCTGCAGTTGACAGCAACTCGTTGAGAGACACACAACGGGCTGCATTCGACAGCTGCGTTTCTGGCCTGCTTGTTTTGGGCCAAGTGTTAGTCGGCGGTTCTGGACTTTGGTCATCGTCTTGCTCG